>JAXQQM020084924.1:0-27805 GCA_034641835.2 Pinus albicaulis
CACATGTAACTTTTGCCTTCTAGAAAGAGTGTGACTTGTTTTCTTATTTTCTACCAGGGAATTTTATGGATGTGTCTTGTTCTTGGATGTAATTTTTGCTTTGAGACACTATTTTGGGGTTGAAAGAAGGACTATTGTAGATTATCTTGTAATTTTATCACTGATTATTGATATTTTGCATGCTTTAAAAGCTTTAAATAGGGTTTATATCGGTCCATGTCCAAATGCTTATCATTGGTGATTTTTCCTTCATTATTGCATGTAGAATTGTCATCTTAATAGCCTTTAAGGAAACTCCTACCATGCAAGCCTTATAATTAACTTCTCAGTTAAGTTGCTAGCCTATAAGTGTGTTAATCAACCTTAATACTAAATTAAATTTCCCAAAACCCTCTCTCTCTTAAACGACTAGGGCAGCCACTATGGTTTTTAAAATAGATTTGAGTGTAAGGTTTTATTTTATTACATAGGGGTGCCTCTAAAATGTAGGATAATTTACATAAACCATGTAAAAGCAAAATCTAACATCACAATTTGTCTTGAACAGACTAGAAGGGATGATGTCAGCTCTAATTATTGTTTTTTGCACATATCTAACAACCCAAAATCCGTTTTACTTGCATTAGCCTTAGTCTCTAATGCAAACACTTTGTTCCTTTCTTGTTGAATATCATTTTAAGGTTTTTTCTGAGGTTGCGCAATGCCATTGCCTGCCCTAAAATTAAACATCACTCAAACCCTAACCTATAGCAGCCTTGTCATTGGTTTAACCTTATAGAGCTTGAACCCTAACTTTGAATATCTTGGTCATCTTTGGCCCTGCCAAAGCTTCTACCTATCTCAAGACCTCCAAAAAAAGCCATCTTAAGCCATACTATTAAAATACCTTGTAGGTGGCATAGGGAGGCCTCCCTTGCTATTGAAATCTCATTAAACAACAGCAGGAAGGTTGTTAAGGTAACAATGGAAACTCTTCGTCATCGTTGCCATGGGGTTTGGCCCCCTCCCGATGAGTCCATTCACCTGACCTGCTAGATTTTGCGGCAACAAGCCCATGCAATACATTTTTACACTAACAAGAAGATCAACCTATTTGAGGAGATTAAAGGTGCCTAAAAGGAAAATGTTTGGCATACCTTACCCATAGAATTGAAAAACAACAGCTAGTTTGAGGAAGATGGATTCATGGTACATATTTTACGCACATGGTTTATATTGTTTAACGACACATATGGCTTCATGATACATTGTTTATGTCAGTTAGCGTGTTGGAATTTGGGTAGCTTGGAAGCTATTTCTGAGAGGAAACCCACCAAAAATGAGTTGGTTGGGAAATTTAACCAAATTCAGAGTTTCCGGCCCAAAGTAGTGGGTTTGGAATCTAAAGAAACCAATTGTCTATTCTAAAGGGTAAGAGAGAGTAAACCCTAAATATCTAGATATTTGAACAACACTTTGACCAAAGTTGACTTTTGGTTATTGGGCATAGTTTGACTTGATTTTACTTGGGTTTTGGACTAGGGTTTCAGCAACCTTTGACTTTGACTAAGTTTGAAGGAGAATTTTGGGACTGTTTTGACAGCATTTTGACTAGCTTGGAAGGCCACATTCTTTGACTGTTTACCGAGCTACCTTGGAGGATTGTTGACCATTGACTGTTGACAATTTGATGTTAATGTTGTTGTTGACTTTAACCAGAGTTGACATTGACCAAATTTGACTATTGGCTCATCTTTTGGATTTTGGTTGTGTTGTTTTGTTGGATAAGTCAAAAGCTTGACTTTGGCTCCTGTTGATGATATTGGAACATTGTACTGTCTGTTGAACATTTTATGACAATCTAATAAGAAGAAGAATTTGAAAGGGTTTTCCGTTGTGGGGTTTTTCCCTGGTCTGTGACCAATTCTTGTGTCGCTTGTCATTGCTTATGATTGTCTCTTATTGTACATTGCATTCATTGTTCTATCTACAATTGTTATTGACTACTCGAAGATTGAATTTATTGTTAATAGAAGTTAATGATTGGGCTAAGGTGATTGTAACAATATAAAAGAGTGGAAAAGTAATAGGGTTGTTACTACTATTTGGGATATTTGACTTCGTTTAGGAACCCATGCTCACAAATGCAAACAAATAGGAGCAATGGTAGTGCAAAAAGAAAAACAAGAAAAGAAAGTGACCCTCTATCCCAGAAGATAACTTACCTTCTATGACATGGCTGCTACCTAATTCTGTAGTGTACCAAATCTCTCTCGCACAACAATACTCAATGGCTTCATCAATGCTTCTCCACCTTCCTTAACCTACAATGGATTTAATCTAAACAAAAGATATAATTTTTAAGTAATAAACGAGATAAATTAAAACAAGCATAGAACCATATAATTATGTACTAGAAAACAATTAAATTCCTTAATACATACCTCCATCATCTTTGCTCACTACATTTTTGGAATTTAACCCACAATAAAGGTTGTAAGAAAAATAGATAAAAAATCACAAAAGAAAAATAAAATATCAAGTCACAAATTAGCATGGCCATGCTAAAAAAAAAAAAAACTAAAAACATAAAAGTTAAACCAAAAAAAAAACCACAACAATAGCAAAAAAAAAACAAAAATAACCAAAAAAATGCAACCAAACAAAAAGAAACAATAGATGGGGACACTGATCTGCTATCCCAACATGAGTCGATGGCCAGCTAGGAACACCCTGCACACCAAAAACATATTATGTTATATTAAATATACAAAATATTGTAAGAAACATGAAACAGATATCGAAATATCTTATGAGAAATCTTAATTAGAGACCAACAATATTAAAAGTAATCTTATACACTAGAGAGTATAGGTTATGCAAACACTAAAAATCAACCCTAAATAGAAAAAAAGGTAAAAATGTTCCATTTGAAATGAAAAGGATTACTTATCAAATCATATATGGATATTGCACCAAAAAATAACTCACCTCTACCTTTCTATTTTTTGCCCTCTACTACAATATCTATCTCATAAAGATATTTCGGAAGTTTAATTAGTGATCCTCCACATTCCATTATCTATATTGCATTAAAGATATTTCGGAAGTTTAATTAGTGATCCTCCACATTCCATTATCTATATTGCATTAAAGATATTTCGGAAGTTTAATTAGTGGTCCTCCACATTCCATTATCCGTATTGCATTGCACTCGTCAAAATTTTACGAAAAATATGAAATACACACAAAATGTCGAGAGGTATTATGAATAAGCACTAGAAAGTACATCTTATGCAAACACTAAAAATCATAAACTTTAAATAGATAAAGAGGTAGGATCCTATACAATAGGTAAATAATGGATCATATATGGATATTTACACCAAAAAAAAAATCACCTCTATCTCTCATTTACCTTTGCACTCTACTGCAAGCTCTCCCTTACAAGTACATTTCAGTAGTTTAGCTAGTGATTTCTCCACACCAGATTACCTGCATTACATTGTGGTCAATAATTAAATAAAAGGAAAATAATGTAAGATGTTTCGAATTTAAACGCACACAACCATACATATCACCTCAAGCTTTTCCTTAACCCACTACATCTTTTAAATTATGGGTTGTTAGAACCTACCCCAATTTCCCACTCATTGTACCAAATAAAAATCAAAATAGACAATTACGAGAATAACAAAAATGAAAACAAAATGTCTTCTAAGCAATATTATGCAAAATTATATCTTATGAAATCACCAAAAATCATAATTTCAGAACAAGAAAAGAGAAAGGAGAACCATTGTATTCAAATGGGAAGATATCCTTGAACTAGCTTTCTGGCTCTACATTCTCCTACACATCAACAAGTCTCTCACACAAAAATATTGATGTAGTTTCATCAATGCTCCTCCACCTTCCTTTACCTATATTTGCAAAGCATTTGTTATATAAATAAATCCCAAATAATATAATATAAATTAAACTATACCTTCACTAAAGTGCCTCAATTACAAAAAGATATTCAGTAGTTTCACCAGTGGTCCTTCACATTACTTGATCTGTATTGCATCTAAATTTCAACAAATGCACATGACATAATAATGAATCAGCAAATGAGTCAGAGTAAAATGGGCATCACAAACATATAATTTAGTAACAAACAAGTAGGTTACCTCATACATACAATTACGAAAGTCGGAAAGATGAGTGGTTTTCACCAGTGGTCCTTCACATTACTTGATCTGTATTGCATCTAAATTTCAACAAATGCACATGACATAATAATGAATCAGCAAATGAGTCAGAGTAAAATGGGCATCACAAACATATAATTTAGTAACAAACAAGTAGGTTACCTCATACATACCGAATTCGCCTTTGCCCACTACACCGGTGGACTCCTACACATCTGCAAGTCTCTTACACAAAAATATTTTTGTAGTTTTACTAATGCCCCTCCACCTTCCTTAACCTACATTTGCATACCACTCATTATATAAATAAATCTCAAATAGTATAATACACATTCAATTATACCTTCGCCACCGTGCCTAGCATCACAGATTCAGTAGTTTCAAGAGTGGTCCTTCACCTTTCTTGATTTGTATTGCATCTAAATTTCAATAAATGCACATAATATAATAATGAATCAACAAATAACTTAAACTAAAATGGACAACATACCATATAATTTAGTAGCAAAGAAGTTCATTCCCTTATACATACCTCTTTCGCCTTTACCCATAAACAAGTAAATTTCTCAATACATACCTCATTCACCTTTTCCCACTACACTTGTGGACTCCTACACATATGCAAGTCTCACACAAAAATATTTTGTAGTTTTACCAATGCTCCTCCCCTTGCTTTACCTACATTTGCATTATATAAATAAATCCCAAATAATATAAACGCACTCAATAATATCTTTGTTATGGTGCTCACATCACACAAATACATTTGCATAACACACATTATATAGATAAATCCCAAAAAATATAAATGCATTCAATTATATCTTTGTTGTGGTGCTCACATCACACACATATATACGGTAGTTTCACCAATAGTCCTTCACCTTTCTTGATTTGTATTGAACTAAATTTATACAAGCATACATGATATAATCATGAAACAACAAATGAGTTCAATTAAAATGAAGTAACAAACAATGAAGTTCTCAATTTTGTCTTTAGTATTGGTTGTGCCCAACTTTAAGTACAGGCCACTGATGCATCTATGGTTTTAGTTGTTGAAAGTGCAACTAGGTCGGTTTTCATCTTTGACGATGTAATTAGAGTCATGTATATGAAAAGATTACCATCATTAATCGTTGGATAATATATATGATAAATGTGGTTTATAATCAACAAGAAGTCGGTTTCATGTCGGCCTAAATATATGTTATGTGGTCGGCCTAAATGAAGAAATAGTTACCAACATATGTAAGTCCGGTTGCGGATCAGTTGGAGGAATAAGCTATGTGGATAGCATACAATTGAATACGGATTCCGGATAAGTTACGAGACAAAGTATATATATAAAGACATTGCGGATGCCCGGTCGACACTCTAAGTGAATTTACGAAGACGACACAATAGAGACCGAGTTATGTAATTATGAACACCAAATAAGTGTGGATATTCCAAGGAAGTCTGGATCCCCTCGAATACTTGATGTGGTCTATAGTGTGATCTAAAGGCCAATTATATCTTGATTTTTGAGTTTCTACGAGATGAAAAGGGCGGATCAAGGACAGGGTTTAGTGCATATTAAAGACTACGGTTATAGTTATGTGAAGGGTATAAATTGCATAAACGGGCGAATGTATGGGCGAAAGTACTCTAAACTTAAGTTGTAGGCTATGAAGTAACTAAAGCTAGTTTGAGATGATTACGGTGAACAAAGTATAAGGTTGGAAGTATTGATATCCTTGAGGGTTGTGATGAACTCACGAGGTGTAATAAAAGGAACTTCCAATAATAAAAGGTATTACTTCTGCGTAAAACATTTGTGTCTTGTACATTTTTGGTAATTGACTTGATGAAATATTAATTAAGAAGAATATATAAGCAAACAAGTTGACAAGTAATTATCAAGAAGAGAATTTGAGTTAATCACTAGCCCTACAAATTTCAACATGGTTTCAGAGCTAAGGTGACTATTAAGGAAGGGCATCTAAGGGACACACAAGGATAAGATTTCAAAGCATATAAGCTAGTAAAAGTTCATCGCAGAAGGGATAATTTAAGAGATCTAATTCTTTGAGATTTTGGGAGGCAATCGAGTCAGCTCATCTGACCTACAATTCGGATCATTCTCGAAATCTCGAACTAATTTTTGAAAGAGATGATAAGATGGACAAGCAGGAAAAAGGAAAGTTTAGGAAAAGTGGAAGACTTATGGACATAACAAGAAAGTTGGTCTTAAAGGGACAATCTCAACAGGAAAAAGAAAATAAGATTCAAGGAAAATCACACTAACTTATGAACAAGAAATTGACTTATGTTGGTTATGTGATAATGTAGCATCTTGATCTAAGCATGGTAGGAGCTCCCAGTGAATCAGCTCTGGGAAAACCTCTCTGACAAACATTACTAATGTAAAGTAGTCATCAATAGCAAGGGTCATCATGGAAACATATTTCTAGATGTGATGACATATTGATGAAGCAGGCCAAGGGAATGAAGCTTTTCATTCTTGAGAAATTGCTACAGTATGACTCAAGGGAAAAAGGTATGAGGTATGTATATATTTATATGTTGACATTAGATGTTTTGAAGTCATGTCATGTGGTTGTAGGAAATGTACTTCTATACTTAGAAGTATGATCTATGGAGGAGTATCTCTCAATGCACGGACAGAGGAAATCAACATAATATGTCCTCATGGAATATGAGGTGGTTGTATATGAACAAGAAACTAGGAAAGTTGTACGTTCCTGGGAATCAAGAATGTGTAGAGAGGAAGAGATCGTGTAATGCAACCATGTCAAAAAGGCAGTTATCATCCGGAGGCCAATAAGATGTGACTAGGAGATCTCCTGGAGAGATATGTAGACTCTGACGAAAGTCTGGTAAAGAAGAAGACCCTTGGAAAACATACCATTAGGAGATGTGTCAATCTGTATGAAGGATGCCGATGCTTACAGGAAGATGTCATGGTGAAAAATCATCACTGAGGTAACTTTTGTTTTAAAAAGTTCATATGTAAATGTTTATCTGGATGAATTTGTGCAGGGTTGCTAATCATGAGAAAGGATGTATGATCCTGGAAGATGATACGAAGGAAAGTAGCATGGCACAATAGTGGACCAGATAAGGAAGTTGGGTGAATCACTCTGATAGCTGACAAGACTCGGGATGAAAGTGATGAATGATCTGTGCCCTATGAAGCTAAAAGATGGAGATTCCTCAATACCGAAATCCATGACATCGAGGACAGGAATTCTTCATGAGCAGTTGGGTGTCTCACCATTGCTGCTGGAGGTCCCTGATTAAGAGGGAGCCTGATGGTAAGTTTCTTACTTGGAAGAAACTTGGTAATTGCTAAGGATGAGCTTAGGTACATTCTTTGTATAAGAATGAGTATATTCGCTTGTGGAATAGGTCCTCCCTGGGAGGGAGAGATAGACACATCATTCTGGTCTTGGGAAGACAGAATGGAGGATTGAGTAATCATCTGCCATTCGATACTCTTTGAGAATGTGATCGGGCATTCAAAATAAGAGTAGTCGGGGACCGATATTCTTTGAGGGCTAGCTACCCAAGAGAAGAATAGTCCAGGAAGGTCATACTTTGCAAACACCCGAGTGGTGTATGTACCTTGGAGAGACAATGACGAAGGTGTCTATAAGTCGTGTCTCGCCAGCATTGAAGCCCATTGTCTCGTTGAATAGATGGGGCTGTTAGTCAAGGCCTTGCACTAGTACAATGTTGGTTGAAATAATGCTATACAGATGTGATTACCAATCCGATTTTTCTTATGAGATTCTTCAGTTTGAAAGTAACCATGTACTTGTATGAATACCTCCCTAGTTAAGAGGGAGTGTTGAAAAGTGTAACTAGGTCAGTCTTCATATTTGACGATGTAATTAGAGTCATGTATATGAAGGGAATTGCCATCATTAATCGCTGGAAAATATATATGATAAATGTGGTTAATAATCAACAAGAAGTCGGTTTTTCATGTCGGCCTAAATATATGTTATGTGGTCGGCCTAAATGAAGAAATAGGTACCACTATATATAAGTCCAGTTTGCGGATCAGTTGGAGGAACAAGCTACGTGGATAGCATACAATTGAATACGGATTCCGGATAAGTCTGAGACAGAGTATATATATATATATAAAGACATTGCGGATGCCACAGTCGACACTGTAAGTGAATTGCGGACAACACAGTAGAGACCGAGTTATGTAATTATGAACACCGAATAAGTGCGGATATTCCAAAGGCAATTGCGAATCCCTGAAGAGATAACAATGTGGTCTATAGTGTGATCTAAAGACAGAATTATATGCGGATTTGTTTGAGGTTTCTTTGAGATGAAGTGCGGATCAAAAGGACAGGGTTTAGTGTGTATTAAAGACTACAGATTGCGGAATATGCTGAAGGGTATAAATTGCATAAAGGAACTGAATGTTCAGACTGAAGATATAAACTGAAGTTGTAAGACTGCGGAAGTAACTGAAGGCTAGTTTGAGAAGATTACAGTGAGAATACATACAAGGTTGAAGTAAAGATATCGCAAGGGTTGTGATGAACTCTGAGGTGTAATGAAAGGAAGGTAAATCTGTGATTTACCTTCCTATAATAAAACGTATTACTTCTGCGTAAAACATTTGTGTCCTGTACATTTTTGGTAATTGACTCGATGAAAGATTAACCAAGAAGAATACATAAGCAAACAAGCTCACAAGTAATTATCAAGAAGAGAATTTGAGTTAATCACTAGCCCTACAAATTCTCAACATTAGTTACCTAATGATTGATTGATTTAGACTCGATCGTGATAGGTTTTTGTCAGGTGGTCCACATCACAACATTAGAAATTTCTTTAGGTGATTTCCCACCTCCTCAACACAGGAGTAGAAGCTATACTATCCAATGCAAAGAGAGAGATTGACTTTGATGGTGCAGCATTTCCTATCTAGGAGAGTGTTGGGCTATTTGAGTACTTCACATCATGCTTCACACCCGGAGGAACCCCCAAATGTTTAAACGTTGAGCCCTTGGTGCTTAAACATTGAGCCCTCGAAGTAACAAACAATTAAGTTCTCAATTTTGTCTTTAGTATTGGTTGTGTCCAACTTTAAGTATGGGCCACTGATGCATCTATGGTTTTGATTTAGACTTGATCCTGATAGGTTTTTGTCAGTTGATCCACATCACAACAGTAGAAATTTCTTGAGGTGATTTCCCACCTCCTCAACACAGGATTAGAAGTTATACTATCCAATGCAAATAGAGAGATTGACTTTAATGGTGCAGCATTTCCTACCTAGGAAAGAGTGTTCGGTTATTAGAGTACTTCACATCATACTTCACACTCGGAGGAACCCCCAAATGTTTAAACGTTGAGCCCTTGATGCTTAGTGTTGGAGATATTAATAATTTTCTTAGTGGAACTTGGATGCCCCCAAGTTGGCCCTCACACTATTTTGATGGTAATCACTTGATTCAGAGCATAAATGATGATGGCCATCCTTGAGATGACAAGGAAGGGCTTGTACATCACCTTCAAGCCCTAATACTTTGAGAGATTTTAATTCCACGTCACACATTTTCCTTTTGTGAAGGTGATATAGGGCACTTATAGGCATGACATATTGGCAGGGAGACTTCTGATCGCCTTGACATCATCCATGACACACTTCACAGAGAATGGAGCACTCCTTATCCCTCACCTCACACTTGAGGGTTTATTGAGCTTATTTTGAGGGCGATATCACACTATTAGAGCATTTATTCCCACACGTGTGGGCTTATATAGCACTTTTGTCTTTGTTTTTTAGATGAGATTGGCTTGTAACCTCTTTCTTGTAGAACACTCAAAAGTGAACTTGTCAGGAGTAATTTTGGTGAGTGAAGGAAGGCTCGTATAAATAAAGCCTTCCCCTCACTTCTACTTCCATTATCACACATGTCAATTTGGCCTTCTAGAAACAATGTGACTTGTTTTCTTAGTTGCTACATGCAAATTTTATGGTTGTTCTTGCATGTAATTTTTGCTTGGAGACAATATTTTGGGATTGAAAGAAGAAATATTGTAGAATATCTTGTAATTTTAATAATGACAATTTATATTTTGCATGCTTTAAAAGCGTTAAATAAGATTTACATCAGTCCATTTCCAAATGCTTATCATTGGTGATTTTTCCTTCATTATGGCATGTAGAATTGTCATCTTAATAGCCTTTAAGGAGACTCCTAGCATGCAAGCCCTATAATTAACTTTTCGGTTAAGGAGCTAGCCTATAAGTGTGTTAATCAACCTTAATACTAAATTAAATTTCCCTTAACCCTCTCTCTCTTAAACGGCTAGGGCAGCCACTAGGGTTTTAAAAATAGATGAGTGTAAGGTGTTATTTTATTACATAGGGGTGGCTCTAAAATGTAGGATAATTTACATAAACCATGTAAAAGCAAATTCTAACATCACAATTTGTCTTGAACAACCTAGAAGGGATGACGTCATCTCTAATTATTGTTTTTTGCACATATCTAAGAACTCAAAAATCGTTTTACTTGCATTTGCCTTAGTCTCTAATGGAAACACTTTGTTCCTTTCTTGTTGAATATCATTTAAAGGTTATTTCTAAGTTTGCTCAATGCCATTGCATGCCCTAAAATTAAACATCACTCAAACCCTAACCTATAGCAGCCTTGTCATTGGTTGAACCTTATAGAGCTTAAACCCTAACTTTGAATATCTTGGTCATCTTTAGCCCTACCAAAGCTTCTACCTATCTCGAGACCTCCAAAAAAAGCCATCTTAAGCAATAGTATTAGAATACCTTGTAGGTGGCATACAGAGGCCTCCCTTGCTATTGAAATCCCATTAAACAATAGGAGGAAGGTTGTTAAGTTAACAAAGGAAACTCTTCCTCATCGTTGCCATGGGGTTTGGCCCCTTCCCGATGAGTCCATCCACTTAACCTGCTAGATTTTGCGGCAATAAGCCCATGAAATATATTTTTACACTAACAAGAAGATCAACCTATTTGAGGAGATTAAAGGTGCCTAAAAGGAAACTGTATGGCATACCTTACCCATAGTATTGAAAATTAACAACTAGTTTGAGGAAGATGCATTCAGGGTACATATTTTACGCACATTGTTTTTATTGTTTGACGGCACCTATGACTTCATGGTACATTGTTTATGTCAATTAGGGTGTTGGAATTTAGGTAGCTTGGAAGCTATTTCTGAGGAGGAAACCCACTAAAAATGAGTTGGTTGGCAAATTTACCCAAAGTCGGAGTTTTGGGCCCAAAGTAGTGGATTTGGAATCTAAAGAAACCAATTGTTTATTCTAAAGGGTAAGAGAGAGTAAACCCTAAAGATCTACAGTTTTCCTAAATCAACCCAAGAGAAAAGTATAAATAGAGAGCCTAAGAAGAGGCTCAATGTACAGACTCAAGATGTGACCTCATGTATGGAGCAAGATAGCCCTACGGAGACCACTGATCTTAGAGAGAGAGACATATATCTGAAGAAGATGAGGAGTATAGTCTAAGGAGGATGAGTGGAATGTCTTGCAAAGAAGAGGTCGCAATCATGGAGACTAGGCAAATATCCTTCTATGGGTGGAAAGAAGTCCAAAAGTAATTGACCGAGTTCAGTAGTAGCCGCGAGAAGCACTAAGGAGGCCGAGAAAGTGCTACAGACCAAGCAAAGGGCTAGTCGTGGGTCCTAACTGATGTCGCAATTTTTTGAGGTAAGCCACAGGGCATCGGAGGGTTTTAGTATCTGCCTAGAGTAGTCGCAGACCTAGATAGGATAATTGTGGCTTTGTGCTACTGCAAACCATTCTTGTGTGAATACAAGCTAAAGGAGAGTCGCAACTCCTCAACGGTAGCCGCAACTCGAAGGAGAGGAAGATTATGGTCTATTTCTGATTTGGATTGGTGCCCTAGGGAGGTCGAGCTTCTGTTTGTCAAACATGGAGGTTAAAGGACTACCAAATCAAGGTTTGTCGGTTATTCTGAAGAGGCTGACCTTCATTTGTTTGTACCAGGAGGGGGTAAAGTCCTTAGATTTTGTTGCATTCAAGTCGAAAATGCCTCACGATGCTAGACAATGCCTTAGATCAAGTTGCAGCCTGTCCATTTTAGGTCGTAGGAAGAACGAAATAGGTGTAGAGGCCTCATAACCTTGAGGAGGACAAGTAGATGTATCTCACTCTAAGGAAGAGGCCAGCGAGGGATTTATTCTACGTTGGATGGTTGTTGAGAAGAATATAAAAAGTTTGTTCATAAAAGGAGCTTTGGGCAGCAACGTTATGCATGAGTATACAGTGATTTGTTGGAAAAATCCATAGTGAGTAGTTGTTGTTTGGGGCCGATAAATGTAGTGGATTTGAAGGATTCAATGCACTGTGAGTAGTTGGTTGGATAGAGATCTAAGAAGAGGCACATAATGTGTGAAGGAGGCAAAGGACATCTAGTTACATCACGGGCAATAAGGACAAAAAGGGTTGGTTACATCAACAAGTAAGTCATGTATTGTGTTTTTGTTGTTTTGGGCAATTTGAAAGTCAATAGGGATCTTACCTCAAGCCGCAATTTTGTATACTATGTATACTACTTGTACTAGTGATATGAAGGGCAATGATCCCTGGTATGGGATCCTTAATGATTCTTTTATTAATATTCTATTAAAGATCGAGCCTTGGACTCAATATATTTGTGTGCTTTATTGATTTCACTAATGTAGATTTTCGTTGTGCAAAGCACTTATAAATTGGGGGTTCCTAAAGTGTTTGTGTGCTTGGTAAGCCATACACTAGATATAGGGCCTATGAAAATTTCAACATGGGGTGGCCTATTAGGCATTTTAAGTTGGCACATTGTATTTAGTTACAACATGTTATCGCGCATCATTCACTGCATATTATTCACTAGAAAAGGATTATTTGCACATAATCCCATTAATTCAATTGAAGAATTTCCAATTGAAAGGTTGGAAGACTCACATATCCATGAATACAAAAGGGGCTTGACTTACACATCTTCTAATGCTCGTGAGTTGTTCACTTATCTTGTTGATCTTAATTAACTCTTCTAGAAGGCCACATTTTAACGTGGGGTTTGTTAATTTGGCAACTCCGGGATAAATTCCCATCCTTGGACAATATTCGTCATCGAGAAAGACTTAAAATTGCCCTTGGAAGCACTTAATTTGCTTAAGGAAAAAATAATTTTTGAAGTGAAAAAACAAAGTGGCACAAAAGTCAACGTCAACCTAAGAGACTAATTAGCCCTCCTCCACCGCCTATAAATACAAGTCAAGGTGCCCTCATTTGGACATCATCTCAACAGACATTCTTCTTCTTCTTGGAGATTCGATACATCTAAAATATTGCAAGTCTTCATCCACACGTGCAAATAGTAGAGAGGACAGAATGCAGAAGGCCGAAATCTGTATTTGACCAACACTTTGACTAGCGTTGACTTCTGTTTATTGGGCATAGTTTGAATTGATTTTAATTGGGTTTTAGACTATTTTGGAAGACTGAATTCTTTGGCACAAGGATCGAGAATTACTGAGCACTTTGACTCGGATTGACTTCAAATCTGCAACTAAGGTTTTAGCAACCTCTGACTTTGACTAAGTTTGAAGGAGAATTTTGGGAATGTTTTGATAGCATTTCAACTTGCCTAGAAGGCCACATTCTTTGACTGTTGATCGAGCTCCCTTGGAGGATTATTGACCACTGATAGTTCACAATTTGATGTTGATGTTGTTCTTAACTTTAACCAGAGTTGACATTGACCAAATTTGAATAAGTCAAAAGCTTGAATTTCGCTCTTGTTGATGATATTGGAACATTGTATTATTTGTTGAACATTTTATGACAATTTAATAAGAAGAAGAATTTGAAAGGGTTTTCCCCTTTGGGGCGTTTTCCCTGGTCTTTGACCAATTCTTGTGTCGCTTATCATTGCTTCTAATTGTCTCTTATTGTACATTGCATTCATTGTTCTATCTACAATTGTTATTGACTACTAGAAGAGTGAATTTATTGTTAATAGAAGTTAATAATTGGGCTAAAGTGATTGTAACAATATAAAAGAGTGGAAAAGTAATAGGGTTGTTACTACTATTTGGGATATTTGACTTGGTTTAGGAAGCCATGCTCACAAATTCCAACAACTAAGAGCAATGGTAGTGGAAAAATAAAAATAAGAAAAGAAATTGACCCTCTATCCCAGAAGATAACTTACCCTCTATGACATGGCCGTTGTCTCTTCTATAGTGTCCCAAATCTCTCTCACACAACGATACTCAATGGCTTCATCAATGCTTCTCCACCTTCCTTAACCTACAATGCATTTACTTTAAACAAATGATATAATTATGAAGCAATAAACGAGATAAATTAAAACAAGCATAGAACCATATAATTATGTACTAGCAAACAATTAAATTCCTCAATACATACCTCCATCATCTTTGCTCTCTACACTTTTGGAATTTGACCCACAATAAAGATTGTAAAGACAAAACGAAGAAAAATAGATAAAAGATCACATAAGAAAAATAAAATATCGAGTCACAAATTAGCATGGCCATGCTCAAAAAAATAAAAAACATAAAAGTTCAACCAAAAAAAAAAACCACAACAATAACAAAAGATGCAACCAACAATAGCAAAAAAACAACAAAAATAACCAAAAAATAACAAGCAAACAAAGAAAAAAAAAAGATGGGGCCACTGGTCTGCAATCCCAACATGAGTCGATGGCCATCTACGAACACTCTGCACACCCAAAAAATATTATGTTATATTAAATATACAAAATATTGTAAGAAACATGAAACAAATAACAAAATATCTTATGAGAAATCTTAATTAGAAACCAACAATATTCAAGTAATCTTATGCGCTAGAGAGTACAGGTTATGCAAACACTAAAAATCACCCCTAAAGAGATAAAGAGGTAAAAATGTTCTATATGAAATGAAAAGGATTACTTATCAAATCATATATGGATATTGCACCAAAAAATAACTCACCTCTACCTTTCTATTTTTTGCACTCTACTACAATAGCTATCTCATAAAGATATTTCGGTAGTTTAATTAGAGGTCCTCCACATTCCATTATCTGTATTGCATTGCACTCGTCAAAATTTTATGAAAAATATTAAATACAGACAAAATGTTGTGAGGTATTATGAATAAGCACTAGAAAGTACATTTATGCAAACACTAAAAGTCAAAAACTTTAAATAGATAAAGTGGTAGGATCATATATAATAAGTAAATAATGGATCATATATGGATATTAACACCAAAAGAGAAATCACCTTATCTCTAGTTTACCTTTGCACTCTACTGCAAGCTCTCCCTTACAAGTACATTTAAGTAGTTTAGCTAGTGATTTCTCCACACCATATTACCTGCATTACATTTTGGTCAATAATTAAATAAAAGGAAAACAATGTAAGATGCCTCAAATTTAAATTCACACATGTAATCGTACCTATCACCTCAAGCTTTTCCTTAACCCACTACATCTTTTCAATTATGGGTTGTTAGGACCTACCCTAATTTCCCACTCATTGTACCAAATAGAAATCAAAATAGATACTTATGAGAATAACATAAATGAAAACAAAATGTCTTCTTAGCAATATTATGCAAACTTACATCTTATGAAATCACCAAAATCTTATGAAAGGAGAACCATTGTATTGAAATGGGAAGATATCCTTGAACTCGCTTTCTGGCTCTACATTCTCCTACACATCTAAAAGTCTCTCACACAAAAATATTTATGTAGTTTCATCAAATGCTCCTCGACCTTCCTTTACCTACATTTGCATATCATTCATTATATAAATAAATCCCAAATAATATAATATGCATTCAATTATACCTTCACTATAGTGCCTCAATTACAGAAAGATATTTAGTAATTTCACCAGTGGTCCTTCGCATTACTTGATCTGTATTGCATCTAAATTTCAACAAATGCACATGACATAATAATGAATCAACAAATGAGTTAGAGTAAAATGGGCATCACAAACATATAATTTAGTAACAAACAAGTAGGTTCCCTCATACATACCAAATTCTCCTTTGCCCACTACACCAGTGGACTCCTACACATCTGCAGGTCTGTTACAGAAAAATATTTTTGTAGTTTTACTAATTCCCCCCCACCTTCCTTAACCTACATTTGCATACCACTCATTATATAAATAATTCTCAAATAGTATAATATGCATTGAATTATACTTTCGCCATCGTGCCAAGCATCACAGATTCAGTAGTTTCAAGAGTGGTCCTTCACCTTTCTTGATTTGTATTGCATCTAAATTTCAATAAATGCACATGATATAATAATGAATCAACAAATAACTTAAACTAAAATGGATAGCATACCATATAATTTAGTAGCAAACAAGTAAGTTTCCTTATACATACCTCTTTTGCCTTTTCCCATAAACAAGTAAATTTCTCCATACATACCTCATTCACCTTTTCCCACTACACTTGTAGACTCCTACACATATGCAAGTCTAACACAAAAATATTTTTGTAGTTTTATCAATGCTCCTCCACCTTGCTTCACCTACATTTGCATAACACACATTATATAAATAAATCCCAAAAAATATAAATGCATTCAATAGTATCTTTGCTATGGTGCACACATCACACAAATACATTTGCATAACACACATTATATAAATAAATCCCAAATAATATAAATGCATTCAATTATATCTTTGTTGTGGTGCTCACATCACACAAATTTATACGGCAATTTCAACAATAGTCCTTCACCTTTCTTGATTTGTATTGGACTAAATTTAAATAAGCATACATGATATAATCATGAAACAACAAATGAGTTCAATTAAATTGAAGTAACAAACAATTAAGTTCTCAATTTTGTCTAAAGTATTGGTTGTGCCCAACTTTAAGCACGGGCCACTGATGCATCTATGGTTTTAGTTACCTAATGATTGATTGATTTATACTTGATCTTGATAAGTTTTTGTGAGGTGGTCCACATGACAACAGTAGAAATTTCTTGAGGTGATTTCCCACCTCAACACAGGAGTAGAAGCTATACTATCAGTGCAAATAGAAAGATTGACATTGATGGTGCAGCATTTCCTACCTAGGAAAGAGTGTTGAGTTATTTGAATACTTCACATCATGCTTCACACTCGGAGGAACCCCCAAATGTTTAAACGTTGATCCCTTGATGCTTAGTGTTGGAGATATTAATGATTTGCTTAGTGGACGTGTGGGCTTATATAGCACATTTGTCTTTGTTTTTTAGATGAGATTGGCTTGTAACCTCTTTCTTGTAGAACACTCAAAAGTGAACTTGTCAGTAGTAATTTTGGTGAGTGAAGGGAGGCTCATATAAATAAAGCCTTCCCTTCACTTCTACTTCCATCATCACACATGTCAATTTGGCCTTCTAGAAAGAATGTGACTTGTTTTCTTATTTGCTACATGGGAACTTTATGGATGTGTCTTGTTCTTGGATGTAATTTTTGCTTGAAGACTATTTTGGGATTGAAAGAAGAAATATTGTAGAATATCTTGTAATTTTATTACTGATTATTGATATTTTGCATGCTTTAAAAGCTTTAAAATAGGATTTACATCGTTCCATGTCCAAATGCTTATCATTGGTGATTTTTCCTTCATTATTGCATGTAGAATTGTCATCTTAATAGCCTTTAAGGAAATTCCTAGCATGCAAGCCATATAATTGACTTCTCGATTAAGGAGCTAGCCTATAAGTGTGTTAATCAACCTTAAAACTAAATTAAATTTCCCTAAACCCTCTCTCTCTTAAACGGCCAAGGCAGCCACTAGGGTTTTAAAAATAGATTTGAGTGTAAGGTGTTATTTTATTACATAGGAGTGGCTCTAAAATGTAGGATAATTTACATAAACCATGTAAAACCAAAATCTAACATCACAATTTGTCTTGAACAGCCTAGAAGGGATGACGTCATCTCTAATTATTGTTTTTTGCACATATCTAACAACTCAAACACCATTTTACTTGCATTTGCCTTAGTCTCTAATGGAAACACTTTGTTCCTTTCTTGTTGAATATCATTTTAAGGTTATTTCTAAGTTTGCTCAATGTCGTTGCATGCCCTAAAATTAAACATCACTCAAACCCTAACCTATCTTGTCATTGGTTTAACCTTATAGAGCTTGAACCCTAACTTTGAATATCTTGGTCATCTTTGGCCCTGCCAAAGCCTCTACCTATCTCGAGACCTCCAAAAAAAGCCATCTTAAGCAATAGTATTAGAATACCTTGTAGGTGGCATAGGGAATATTCCCCGAAATATTCCAAGGAATATTCTTTTTTTAATAATTCCAAAGTCAAATTAACCTTGGTCAAATCGGGATTTTTGAAGGATACTAAAGACTTGAAACTTGCATAACTTTCACACATGACGTCGTGATTTGTGGTAGGATCAACCCCAGTAATCGCAAAGAACAAAGCCTTTCCACTGCCTGTGCTCTAAATCCAATTCCCGAGCACCATCTGAGCATTTTTTTTCTTCTTGGACATGATCACCTAATCACACCTCCCAAATGGGAAGCTTTTGGACCCCAAAAGCTCTCTGATTTACAAAAATTGAAGATGAGGAGACTGATTATCCACTCTTCCAACCTTGAACCACTGAAATCTTCCTGACTTCATCAAATTAAGCTTCTCATAAAAAGACAAATTCTTTCTTGAATCTACTGACCGATCGTTGCTAACCTTGACTGAGTCACGATGCAAATTTTTGAAATTTGCAGAACAACAAATGAAATTTGCAGAATATATATTGTTTCTACAATGGTTAAACTTCAAAGAATACTGAAAATAAGATTCACCTTGCCAACTATCCTCATGGCGAATTTTTGACAATTGAGCCATGTACTTGCGTCGAATCCCGACCAAGTTTTCTCTGCATACCAATCTGCCATTCTGAAACCAGCATTGACCCATGCTGAAATTTGTGTCCTCTTTGCTTGCATGCCTTTCCATCTTTTGGATTCTTGCACTACTCTACACCGACACTTTGTTCTTTGCACTCACTGACACCAAAGGCACTTTCTGCAACATCTTGTCATCTCCCAGAGACGACTTGATTTCAGGCTGAAACATACCATCATTTACATCAGCAATAACATGAAAAGGAGAATGTACAAAATCTTTTTGCTTAACCATCAACAAAGTGAGATTTTTACTTGTATTGACAAGCCTTTTCATTTGCCCTGCATGGACTAAAGAAGATTCTAGCTTCTTTCGATGTGCTCTCACGATAAACTCTTTTCCATCCTTGAACATATGATACCTATTCTCATGGCGATGGAAGATTGCCTTTCTGTCATATAAATACGGACTACCCAACACAACACCTATAATGTCAAGAGGTACCACATCTAATGCAACCCAATCAACATAATGAGTTGTTATGGCAAAGCGCAACATGCACTTTCTTGAGACTTGTAAATTAGCATCCTTGCAAATCCATCCAAGTGGATATGGATTTGGATGAGGAATGGTCTCAAGTTTCAGCTTCTTTACTAAGTCTTTTGAGATGAGATTTTCTTGAGACCCACTATCAAATAGTGTGTCTATCTTTGTGTGTTTGGCTATTATCCTCACATGAAATAGCTCTATCCTCCTCTCTTCATTTTGAGCTTCTATGTGACAATTTAAAGTGCTAGAACTGGGATTTGTTTCCTTAAAAATCTCTTTTCCCTTTATGTTCCTTAGTACCATGGCTATGCTTTTAGTTTCGTCACCTGATTCAGACCCTAAGTCTTGTTCAACAGTTGCAATAGTTTTTCCCTTTTCTTTGGCCTTATCTTTGTTTTTAAATTTCTCTGGTTTCAGCTCCGGATGAAGCTTCCAGCAATGGTCTTCATCATGGCTTGTTTCGGAACAGTTTTACAAAAGAAATTTCCTTTTTCTTTCCTAGAGTTTTCATTTATTTTCCTCCCTTTGCCTTTGAATTCACTATCCATGTTCCCATCAAAATATTGTTTACCTCTAGCCTCTAAATGCGTAGCTTGCACAAAAACTTCTTCTAGACTAGTAGGATTGAACATAAAGATAGTATGTATAAGGTAATTGTGTAAACAACCTTTTCATTTATTTTCCTCCCTTTGCCTTTGAATTCACTATCCATGTTCCCATCAAAATATTGTTTACCTCTAGCCTCTAAATGCGTAGCTTGCACAAAAACTTCTTCTAGACTAGTAGGATTGAACATAAAGATAGTATGTATAAGGTAATTGTGTAAACAACCTATATATTTCAGCAAGGTATCTTGACTATGCAAATCAATTCCAAGTAGTAAAGCCCTTCTTCTAAACTCTTGAGTGTAATCTTGAACACTTTGTCCCTTAAGTTGTCTAAAACTTTTCCAATTCATGATAGCCTTTTGTAAATGAGCTAATGGATAAAATTGTTGCTTAATTGCGGAAATAAATTCAGCCCATGATAAAGTGATCTTACCATGTTTTTTAATTTCATCCTTGGTCTTGGCTTCCCACCATACCAATGTTGCTCCTTCCATTCTTAAAGAGGCTAACTGAATCTTGGTGTCGTCTTCATGAAGGTTTTGTATCCTCAAGTAAACTTCCAACTGTCTTATCCAATTTTCAAGTTTCTCTGCATTGACTTCACCGTTAAACATAGGCAACTCAAATTTAACATCAAGCTTTAAAAATGGACTTTTACCAGAGGTTTTAGACTTGTGAGATTGATTCACCAAAGTTGAGGATGACGATATAGAGGAAGAGGATGAAGATGGGGATGGTGGATCACCATTTCCTCCGTGTCCTTTCTTTGACTTGTCATCACTTTTCTTTCCTCTTGAAGAACCCTCTCCTTCTTTCTAGTTTTTAGACCCTTCTCCAAAAATCCTATCATTCCTTTCTTGGTAGAGTATCCTCACCATCTCTGTCATGTCTAGGAAAGCTTTTCGGAATACCCGTTCTTCTTCTTTGGGATCAATATCTTCAGGAGCTTCTCCCTATCTTGAAGACATGCTTGAGGCTTCTTCAATGACTCTTGGAGGTGGCTCTCTGGCCCTTCTTGGTTGTGGATTACTTTGTGCACTAACCAAGTGTCCTTCACCTCTCTTGAGTTTAAGCCTAGTAAGCATCAAAACTTGCAAACAATCAACTATATCTTTGCACAAAACAAATGCTGAGTAAAAATCTAGCTCCTAAGGCTCAAATCCTTAAGCTCTGATACCATCTGATCTAAAAATGGAAGTATTTGAAAAGGTTGTGCAAAGTATCCATTTCCATTAAATTAAGTGTGCAAAGTGTTTATCATGTCTTGCAAATTAAAAAAAGTGTTTTTATAACTGTTTTTGAGTTTATGTGTGAGGGAATGTTAATTAAAATTATTGTTTAACATATTGAATCATAAATACACAACATAATAACTTCACCATAAAAACACAACAACATGATGAGGCAGTTCACCCCTCATGGGCTACATTTGTCAGGTCCAAGGCTCCCAATGAGCATGTCCTTGCTCTATTAGATTGCTCAAATTGGTTTTACAGTGAGAAATAAGCCTAAACAGGCTTAAAAATCTATGAAAATGAATTCAGAAGACATAAATAAGCTAATTATGGCTTTTATTTCACCTCAAAAAATGAAGTGTAGCTCAATGCAGCTCCATTTCCCTCAAGGCCCTGATGGCTCTCCAAGCTTCCCTGAAGAAAAAATGGCTGAAGAACACCTATATTAGCTCTGAAACCCATCCCAATGACTCCAGAATTCTCAGAATACCCAAAATTGACCAAAATTTCGTCCAAATTGGTCCAATATTGAAGAAGTTATGATGAAAACAAGATTTCTGCCCAATGTCAATTGAAAACCCCACTAAATGTGGGAGAACTGCAAATAAGGGTGCTAATTTTGGCACACTAGCTGAAAATTATGGAAGCCACTCCAGAATGGTGGAACCATTAGTTGAAAAATTAAATGTTTGGAGGGGTGTATTAAAGTGGTCACATGAGCTCCGTATAGACCGTCGGTGAAAACGTTTAACAAACCAGGTTTTATTTACCGTGGCATAAAGTGTAACCACGTGACGGGCACATGTATAATACTAACTGTATCGATAACAGTCAGGTGGGTGGTTATCCCTTGGACACCGATCTGTGGTCCCATGTATTAGGGGGCTGGCCCCCATTGCCGCCCATCGGATTATTGTTTAAACTTTAAATAACAATTCTTCGCCACCATAGTCAAGTAACACATTTGTGACGTAATGGTAAAACATTTCTGCTATAACCCGGAGGTCTCGGGTTCAAACCTTGTAACTTACAAAATTTCAACATGGCATGCCTCCTCCTCGGCCTGGGGCCACATGGCGGCCTTCGGGCCTGCCACGTGGCAGCCCATGATAGGCCAAAAAATTTCCAAGTCAACCAAAATTTGAATCAGATCTTGACACTTGTCAAAATTTCATTCGTCCATGTGGAATATTCTATGGAATATTATTTTTTTAATATTTCCAAAGTCAAAGTCAACCTTGGTCAAACTGGAATTTTGAAGGATACTAAAAACTTCAAACCTGCATAACTTTCACATACGACATCGGATTTGAGTGTTGTTTGCAGCCCCAAAATCGCAGCGACGAGGGCTATCATGTCGTTCAGGTTTCAAACAATTCTGAGCAATTCCACTTTGAGCTTTTTTTCCACTTGGACATGATCACCTGATCACACCTCCCAAATGGGAAGCTTTTGGACCCAAAAAGCTCTCTGATTTATAGAAATTGAAGATGAGGATACTGATTCTCCACTCTTCCGACCTTGAACCATTGAAATCTTCCTGACTTCATCAAATTGAGTTTCTCATAAAAAGATAAATTCTTCCTTAAATCCACTGACCGACTATTGCTAACATTCATTGAGTCATGATGCAAATTTTTGAAATTTGTAGAAAGCATACTGCTCCTACAATGGTCTAACTTCAAAGGAAACTGAAATTGAGATTCACCTTGCCAACTATCCTCATGGAAATTTTTTGACAAATGAGCCATGTACTTGCGTCGAATCCCGACCAAGTTTTCTCGCCATATCAATCTGCCATTTTGAAACCAGAATTGACCCATGCTGAACTTTGTGTCCTCTTTGCTTGCATGCCTTTCCCTTTCTTGGATTCTTGCACCACCTTGCACCGACACTTTGTTCTCTGCACCGATCGACACCAAAGGCACTTTCTGCAACATCTTGTCATCTTCCCAAGACAACTTTATTTCAGGCTAAAACATATCATCATTTACATCAACAATAACATGAAAAGGATTATGTACAAAATCTTTTTCTTAACCATCAACAAAGTGAGATTTTGACTTGCATTGACAAGCCTTTTCAATTGCCCTGCATTCACTAAAGACGATTCTAGCTTCTTCCGATGTGCTCTCACAATAAACTCTTTTCCATCCTTGAACATATGATACTTATTCTCATGGCAATGGAAGATTTCTTTTCTATCATATAAATATGGACTACCCAAAATAACACCTCTAATGTCAAGTGGTACCACATCCAGTTCAACCAAATCAACATAATGAGCTATGGTGAAGCGCAACATGCACTTTCTCTTTGAGACTTGTAAATTTCAGATCCTTTGCATATCCATCCAAGTGGTTAGTGGCTTTGGATGAGGAATGGAGGCCAAGTATAGCATATTAGAATAGCTCCTTTTTTCCAGCGTTTGAGAGAGGACCATTTGTAGGCATTTCTCCCATAGATTCTTGGACAAGAGACAAGGCTTATGACAGGATCTGGAGCATATACTGATGACTAGATCCTTCATGATACTTTAATTACATTCTATGCCTAGAAGACTCAAACCTAATAGACATCAAGAAGAAGTCTATCTAATGAATAAAACTTGCTTAACAAAAATACATTTTATTATTTTGACTTCTTCTTTTCATAATTACACAAGTTACACTTTTCAACATGTTGACCATTGATTGTTTACAATTTGATTTTGATGTTGTTGTTGACTTTAACTATAGTTGACATTGACCAAATTTGACTATTGGCTCATCTTTTGGATTTTGGTTGTGTTGTTTTGTCAAATAAGTCAAAAGCTTGACTTTGGCTCTTGTGGATGATATTGGAACATTGTACTGTTTGTTGAACATTTTATGACAATCTAATATGAAGAAGAATTTGAAAGCGTTTTCCCCTTTGGGGGGTTTTCCCTGGTCTTTTACCAATTCTTGTGTCCCTTGTCATTGCTTCTGATTGTCTCTTACTATACATTCATTCATTGTTCTATCTACAATTGTTATTGAGTACTGGAAGATTGAATTTATTGCTAATAGAAGTTAATAATTGGGCTCAAGTGATTGTAACAATATAAAAGAGTGGAAAAGTAATAGGGTTGTTACTACTATTTGGGATATTTGACTTGGTTTATGAAGCCATGCTCACAAATGCAAACAAATAAGCACAATGGTAGTGGAAAAAGAAAAAAGAAAAGAAAGTGACTCTCAATCCCAGAAGATAACTTACCCTCTATGACATGGTCGTTGCCTTTTCTGTAGTGTCCCAAATCTCTCTCGCACAACGATACTCAATGGCTCCATCAATGCTTCTGCACCTTCCTTAACCTACATTACATTTAATTTAAACAAATGATATAATTATGAAGCAATAAACGAGATAAATTAAAACAAGCATAGAACCATATAATTATGTACTAGCAAACAATTAAATTCCTCAATACATACCTCCATCATCTTTGCTCACTACACTTTTGGAATTTGACCCACAATAAAGGTTGTAAAGACAAAACTAAGAAAAATCGATAAAAGATCACATAAGAAAAATAAAATATCAAGTCACAAATTAGCATGGCCATGCTCAAAAAAACAAAAAACATAAAAGTTAAACCAAAAAAAAAAATACCACAACAATAACAAAAGATGCAACCAACAATAGCAAAAAAACAACAAAAATAACCAAAAAATAACAAGAAAACAAAGAGAAACAATAGATGGGGACACTGATCTGTAATCCCAACATGAGTCGATGGCCAGCTAGGAACACCCTACACACCACAAAAATATTATGTTATATTAAATATACAAAATATTGTAAGAAACATGAAACAGATATCAAAATATTATCTTATGAGAAATCTTAATTAGAGACCAAAAATATTACAAGTAATCTTATGCACTAGAGAGTACAAGTTATGCAAACACTAAAAGTCAGCCCTAAATAGATAAAGAGGTAAAAATGTTTCGGATTACTTATCAAATCATGTATGGATATTGCACCAAAAAATAACTCACCTCTACCTTTCTATTTTTTGCACTCTACTAAAATACCTATCTCATAAAGATATTTCAGTAGTTTAATTAGTGGTCCTCCACATTCCATTATCTGTATTGCATTGCACTCGTCAAAATTTTATGAAAAATATTAAATACACACAAAATGTTGTGAGGTACTATGAATAAACACTAGAAAGTACATCTTATGCAAACACTAAAAATCATAAACTTTAAATAGATAAAGGGGTAGGATCATATAATAGATAAATAATGGTTCATATATGGATATTTACACCAAAAGAGAAATCACCTTATCTCTAGTTTACCTTTGTACTCTACTGCAAGCTTTCACTTACAAGTACATTCAGTAGTTTAGCTAGTGATTTCTCCACGCCAGATTATTTGCATTACATGGTGGTCAATAATTAAATAAAAGGAAAATAATGTAAGATGCCTCGAATTTAAATGCGAACATGTAAACATACATATCACCTCAAGCTTTTCCTTAACCCACTACATCTTTTAAATTATGGGTTGTTAGGACCTACCCTAATTTCCCACTCATTGTACCAAATAGAAATCAAAATAGACATTTATGAAAATAACATAAATGAAAACAAAATGTCTTCTAAGCAATATTATGCAAAATTACATCTTATGAAATCACCTAAAATCATAATTTCGCAACAAGAAAAGAGAAGGGAGAACCATTGTATTGAAATGAGAAGATATCCTTGAACTCGCTTTCTGGCTCTACATTCTCCTACACATCTACAAGTCTCTCACACAAAAATATTTATGTAGTTTCATCAATGCTCCTCCACCTTCCTTTACCTACATTTGCAAAGAATTTGTTATATAAATAAATCCCAAATAATATAATATGCATTCAATTATTCCTTCACTATAGTGCCTCAATTACAGAAAGATATTCAGTAGTTTCACTGGTGGTCCTTCGCATTACTTGATCTGTATTGCATCTAAATTTCAACAAATGCACATGACATAATAATGAATCATCAAATGAGACAGAGTAAAACGGGCATCACAAACATATAATTTAGTAACAAACAAGTAGATTCCCTCATACATACCGCATTCGCCTTTTCCCACTACAACAGTGGACTCCTACACATCTGTAAGTCTCTTACACAAAAATACTTTTGTAGTTTTACTAATGCCCTCCACCTTCCTTAACCTACATTTGCATACCACTCATTATAAAAACAGATCTCAAATAGTATAATATGCATTCAATTATACCTTCGCCATCGTGCATAGCATCACAGATTTAGTAGTTTCAAGAGTGGTCCTTCACCTTTCTTGATTTGTATTGCATCTAAATTTCAATAAATGCACATGATATAATAATGAATCAACAAGTAACTTAAACTAAAATTGATAGCATACCATATAATTTAGTAGAAAACAAGTAAGTTTCCTTATACATACCTTTTTCGCCTTTACCCATAAACAAGTAAATTTCTCCATACATACCTCATTCACCTTTTCCCACTACACTTGTGGACTCCTACACATGCACGTCTCACACAAAAATATTTTTGTAGTTTTATCAATGCTCCTCCACCTTGCTTTACCTACATTTGCATAACACACATTATATAAATAAATCCCAAATAATATAAAGGCATTTAATAATATGTTTGCTATGGTGCTCACATCACACAAATACATTTGCATAACACACATTATATAAATAAATCCCAAATAATATAAATGCATTCAATTATATCTTTGCTATGGTGCTCACATCACACAAATATATACGGTAGTTTCACCAATAGTCCTTCACCTTTCTTGATTTGTATTGAACTAAATTTGAACAAGCATACATGATATAATCATGAAACAACAAATGAGTTCAATTAAAATGAAGTAACAAACAATTAAGTTCTCAATTTTGTCTGAAGTATTGGTTGTGCCCAATTTTAAGTATAGGCCACGAATGCATCTATGGTTTTAGTTACCTAGTGATTGATTGATTTAGACTTGATCTTGATAGGTTTTTTCAGGTGGTCCACATCACAACAGTAGATATTTCTTGAGGTGATTTCCCACCTCCTCAACACAGGAGGAGAAGTGATACTATCGAGTGTAAAGAGAGAGATTGACTTTGATGATGCAGCATTTCCTACCTAGGAAAGAGTGTTGGGTTATTTGAGTACTTCACATAATGCTTCACACTCGGAGGAACCCCCAAAAGTTTAAACGTTGAGCCCTTGATGCTTAAACGTTGAGCCCTTGAAGTAACAAAC
>JAXQQM020059646.1:0-45918 GCA_034641835.2 Pinus albicaulis
TGGAAGATGGCATGGGATGCGCGGGTTTACTGAAACACAGTCGCGTATGTACGCGAGTTCCTGCACAGAAAACCGCGTATGACTGATTGCTGACAATTTTTGGTTGGTTCAGCATTCTTCAGCACAGCTGCAGTGCTGTCTGGTATCTCTGATACTGTTTGGTATCTCTGGTGGTGTTCCAGTTCTCATAATTCTGTTTCTAATGTTTTGATGAAGATGCCTTGATGATTTGTTGGTGGAAGTTTTCAGGATGCACAAACTAAGGGGGAGCCTTAGTCATTTGGAAAGATTGCATGGATGCACAGATTCAGGGGGAGCATTAGCGTTGCTGAGTATAATGCATTGTTGGCAGTATGATTGTTCTGTTATATGATCTCTCTTGAGGTCTTCTTGGTATTGGTCATGAAAAGTCATATTTGTATTTTTGATGAAAAGGTCATGTTGAGACCCATGATGTAAAATCTGTAATATTCAGTCATGTATGAACTTGTCAAATTTTTAAACCCACTTGGTTGGGTAGCTGAGTCAATTTTTGTAAACCCACTTGGTTGGGTAGCTGAATTGAAATGTGTAAACCCACTTGGTTGGGTACTTGAGTCTCATATGTAAATCCACTTGGTTGGATATTTGATGTAAGTATGAGTCATTGGTGATAGGAACTTCATAGAGTCATGTACTTCATTGAAAATATGTTTGAAGATTCAGCATGAACTCAGGGGGAGCTTGGCCACTTCAGCACATATCAGATCTGCAGAATGTTTCTTCCACATGAGGAGAAAAGGGGGAGAATGTTGGTTTTTGATCCGCCCTTTGCCCTTGATGTCAAAGGGGGAGAGTGACATGGTGTTTTAATAAAGAGAAGATAATGATGTGACATATTTGGGAGAGTGACATGATATCTATCTGCTGTGGTAACCAAACACCATCGTGGTTGCCATCAAGTCCAAAGGGGGAGATTGTTGGAAATCTGATGCAGAGTGTTGTCCTTGATGGCAACCCACTGAATGAAGATGAAGACATGCGACTGTTGACATGTGTTGTCCTTGATGGCAATCCACCTGATGAAGTTATGCTTGACTTGATGGACTTAGTAAATGATGTAAATCTGATGTGATATAATATTTGTTGACAATATGATGCTGAGTGTTGTCCTTGAAAGGCAACCCATCTGATAAAGATGATGACAACTTACTTGATGAAGTTGTGCTTGATAGAATATGTTCTTTATGAAGGAAATCTGATGTATCTACAGTGAGTACAGAAGGCAATGAAGAAAGGATTTCAGCATATGCTAGATTCTATGATGAAAAAGAGTATGTCTCTATGTATACGCGGATTGGCCTAGGGGAAGTCGCGTATGCACGCGGAAAAGAACGTACCAAGTCGCGTATGGGCTAAAGCGCTCAAAAAGTGCAAAACCAAGGGTAACCACCATGGTATTAACCCATGGTATTGGGTAATGATCCGCCTAATTGACCCCGTCCAGGTAGTTTTGGGCTTATGGTATTGTTTTGGTCCATGGTATTGAAAAAGGGGCTCATGGTATTGAAAAAGGATAAACCTATATAAGGAGAAGAAATTCATTGTGCAAAAGATGAGTGTGGGAGCAAGATGTCTGAGCTTGAATGAATACTTCTCTGTGAAGTATATCTGTATGGAAAGGGTAAAGGTTTGATGATAGATCTGAATCTATGAAGCACTTATGAAGAAATGATGAAGCTGGATCTTTAGATCTGAAATGTACTTGTATTTGCTAGATCTGTTTATGGAGTGATTAGATCTGTGATGAGGCGAACATCTAGGCGAACATCTGTCTGAAGCAAAAGGGTAGATCTAAACTGAATATCTGATCTGATGAAGTATGCTGCTCTGTAAAGATTGAAGATCTATACGCTACTTCGCCGCGGAGGAAGCGCGT
The DNA here is from genome assembly GCA_034641835.2 of Pinus albicaulis. Classification (NCBI taxonomy): domain Eukaryota; kingdom Viridiplantae; phylum Streptophyta; class Pinopsida; order Pinales; family Pinaceae; genus Pinus; species Pinus albicaulis. The sequence goes on from JAXQQM020059646.1 coordinate 1,919, forward strand.
ATATACGCGGCTTCAGCGAAGAGAAAGCGCGTATGCGCAATAAAATATACACTGAGGTATACGCTGGTTTGTGTGGACGGAAGCGCGTATATACGCGACATCAGTGAAGTAAAAGCGTGTATGCAAACTAGGGTTTGCTGAAGCAAGGGGTATGAAATATCTGATCTGTTCTGCTGTGTTTCTGCTATCTGATCTGTGTTTTTTATCCGATCTATATTGATATGTATCCGTTGGTGATGTATGTCTGCCTAAAGTATGGAAAGGGTCCAAAGGTGTGAAAATTGATGAAACGTGGTCCAAGGTGGTGCTGAAGGTTGTAGCCTTCAGTCAGGGGGTTGTAGCTCCCTTCCAGGTGAGGCCGGTAAACGAGATCAGGGGGTCGTAGCTCCCTTCCAGGAGAGGCTGGTAAACGAGTCAGGGGGTTGGAGCTCCCTTCCAGGAGAGGCTAGTAAACGAGCGCAGGTGGGTGCCTGCGTGCTGGTCAAGTCTGCGCTAGCACATATGTTGTAAGATGTTTTCTCTATAATAAAATATTGAAGGCTGAGCAACTGCAGCGGTGGTTTTCTCCCGATTTGGGTTTCCACCTAAAAATCCTGGTGTTCATGTGTGATGCTTTGTGTGATGGTTATTCTGTTCTTACTGCACATGTTTACTGCTTATAGAACATCTAATGAATGAATGATGGAATGATATAAGTGAAGAACTAATGGCATAATTAGATCTCTGTGTATACGCGAGTTTTATGAAGGATATCCGCGTGTATACGCTAGTTGGTTTCAGCAAAGTAGCGTATGGGTTTTAGAGCATGAAAAAGTAAAAAGTTTGAATAGAAGAAATACCATTCACCCCCCTCTCGCATTTTTCCCAACATATATATGTTATATTAACCAAGTCACGACCTATGCCATATTAAAAATGTGCATGACTAATGCCTTATGAATCAATCCATCCCACATTCAAAACAAACCATAAGCCTATAACATATAAATTAAGCCAACCAAAGCCATAAAGCCAACATTCCAATGTATATGTTGTTGCAACATAAGCTTGGATACATTGTTGATATTTTATGTTGATGTATCAAAATTTCTAATGTTTAAGACAAAAGTGAAGATCAATATCAACATATAACAACCTTTTTCATATAAATGAATGACTATGAACCAAAAAAACTTTTTTCCACCCAACATATATAACATATGTTCATAAATTAAAACTTTAATTGTGGAATTATCACCATGATGCAATCATAAACATTTAATTTGTAATAATTCCATATGAACCTATATAATATTGTTATACGAAATCTACGACTGCAAACAGAAGTATCTTCCCTAGATTGGGTGGCCTAGCCAAGAACCAAGGAAAAATTGAAGGATGAAATATTATCTTGAAGTTTAAAAACATTGTCGAACCTCACTAGTCCCTAATATGAAAAATATAAAATGCTTATCCATATATTTGTAAAATTATTCAAATATAATGATTTTATATATAGTGTCAATATAATGTTTGTGATTTTTAATGTAAAATAATTTTATATTGTAAAATTTGGGTGAATCATGTTTATAAAAAATAGAAATTGGCAAATCATTTTTTTGGAAAAATCATGGAAAATTAGCCAACCTACAAATATTAGCCCCTAAATTTTTCCATGCCAAGAACAACAAAAAGACAAAGAAGATAATTTTTTCCTTAAATTAAATAGATAATGGGATAAATCTTACTTGTAATCCATCGTATGCTTCACTCCTCTCTTGGCTTGTATGCTCCAATCCTAGCTTTGATCACTATAATTAGAACCTGCATGATCAAACTACACAAGCCAACAATATCCGACATCTATTTATAATCATCTAATCACTTCACTTGATGGATCAACATGGCATATAAATGCATGAAATCATAACATCACATATAGGGAAAAAAAAAACTCTTTGCATTAATAGAAATGGAGTGAGTTACAACCGAATATAGGAGTTGATCTTGTTGAAGAGATCCTCCAAGTTGACTTGTTCTTATTTTCCATGAAGTGTACCTCTTTGTCACCCTAATGCATGGAATAATGACCCTCACAACAACAACATAAGGGTATAATATATCTACAAAATCCAACCCCTAGCTTGTTTATGACCACAAATATATAAAAGAGGTTCATAAGTTGGGAGTTCTTATCCATTTACCAATCTAGGCTTGAGATCCACTCTTAATGGGAGGATGATCTTAAGGGATAAATGATAAAAAATCCAAGGTAGGATAGGATAATATTCAAGACTTTCATCAAAGGTAAATATTTATAACAACTCCTAAAAGCTTCTGGAAGAGGAAGCTTCAAGATTCTTTTTATTTTTCCAGAATTTCTAGAATCAAGGCACCCCCAACATAGGGAAACTTGTAGGTGATCAATCCACCCCAGTCAAGGAAAACCTATAGGTGAGTGCAGGTATCCAAATAAGTAGAGTGCATTGGTCCTTAAAATGACTAAAATGAAACAGTTTCAGGTAGAAACTGAAGGATTAGAAATAGTCATGCTCAGGGCTTTGTGCAAGGATGATGAAAAGGGGTAAAAGAATGTTGATTGATCCAATTTGTAGGCCTATTGACTAGATGCAACAAAATGGCCTATAATAGATTGTCCCCTAAAGTGAAAAGTTAGAAATGGAAACTAACGACTAAAGTGGTTTACTTTATGACAAGTTAGGATCAAGAAAAATCGGTGAGATCATCTTCTGTTACAATAAATTTACATCATGGCATCTTTGCTGAGGAAGACATACCCATACTTAACACATAAGCTAAAATTACATGTAAAATGACCAAAATATATGTCCACTGATGACAAGTGGTGGACCCATGACTGGATGATTGTATGTATGATCATAACCATCATACTTTGTAATTTTGTATTAATCCTGAAATTGCAGCCCGGATGGATGAAACTAGATCTCAGGTATTTTAAGTCGCTCACACAACCGTCCAATGTACAAGTCTAACCATGTGAATTAATGATCTGGAGTCGAACATGGTAGAAACCATCTGATTACCAACCAAATATTTAAGTCATTAATGGACTCGAGATAAACCACTAATGATGTTAATGGCTCTCAAGGTATTGTAGTACAATCTGTATGCTGTGAATAAATCAATTGTAGTAGAACAACACACAAAATATTTTGGTTGAAGGCCAATGATGTAAACATGTCACCGAGAGCAAGGAAACTTTCCATTCATCTATGCAAGAACCAAGGTTTTCTAAGCCAACTTCCTGGATAATGAGTCGATGTCGACAAGAAGTGACCCGCCGCAGGAGGGCCTTGATGTATCGCCCATCAATGATAGGAAATGGGTATCATGATTTGAGACAAATGATACTAATTGGAACTAGATCAGAAACAAAAAACATGGAATGAAGGCTTAAGAGTACTATAGAAGATATTGAATGAATGAATTCTCTTGAACACTACGGAAAAATTGAATGGAGTTGGCAACTTTGACCCAAAACTGAAATTGGAAGCTTTGAAAAGGTATGATGAACCAAAATACAAGCACATTTCCCAACCCAACAACCACATGGATGAAGTGGAAGAGTGTCTTGTTCAAGAGTGACTCGCTTCCATTGACAAGTGGAGTACCCTGTTTTACCAATTTCCCCAACCATACTAGTCAATACCTCTTTATTGTTTAAAAATCTCGAGGAAGATAACATATGTTTGATATGTAAGTTCATCCTTCGGACTAATACCTATGAGTATATTTAACGAACCCTAAGAAGGAGTGGTTCGGTCTCGTCATGTTTGACATGGCCATCGTTGTTTTATCTTTTAACGATTCCAACGAACATAAAACTTGACATATTTTTCATGTTTAGACAGTTCGAAAAACAGGTAAAAAATAAAACTCAAGATGTTGCTTTTCGTATATATTCCCCTGGGTCCGAAAAGGTATGAAAAAATACACAAGAGAGCCTCTTAGCCATGTTAAACTAAGGTATTCCTTTTTCATAAATAGTTTATCTTAGTCTGGAAAAGAGTTAAATTTATACTGAATAGACATATTTTCATTTACTTTGACAAGTTCGAAAAGACAAGTTCTTGACAGTCTTTTCATTTTTTGGGAGTTTGAAAATAACAGAAAGAAGACTCAAGGGGGTTCCTTTTTCATAAGTTTACAGTCTGAGAAAGTGATAAAAGTATGCTCCTTAGTTAAAATAATATTTTCAAAACAAGACAAAGTTCGTCAAATAGTTTTCGACCTACTCAAAACACCACAAAAGGATTAAAAATACCCATTTGATGAAAAAAACAAACCATTACTAGGTCAAATCATTAAATATGATAAAATACTGGGAAAATTACGATAAGTAATCCAAATGACTATTCTTTTTTTACCATTTCACATTTACCTTTAGTTGTGAGGGTTGTGAGTACTTTTTGGTTTCAATTCTCTGCAGCTGAATGTGGCCAATTAGGTGGACCATTTCAAGCACCGTCATTTCTAGGTAAGAATTAAAACCTTTCTCTTTCATTTCATGGTTTCATGCAATTTTTTGGATTTTTGAGGGCCCTGGTGTTTGAATAACTTGCCCTTGGACCAACGCATCCTCCTAAAGTCGAAAGGAGCATTGCATATATGTGGTGATGCACTGCACGAAGGGGTGCAATGCACTGTCTCCCCTTATAGGGTAGCAGTTGGCACAAATCCCATGTTTGATTTAACATTTCCCTTCAACATTTGTCTAAATTTTTGCATGGAAAGGATCCTAATGAGTCTCTTGTTGATGTTTCAGGTCTTCATTAGCACAAAATTGCCTTTGTATGGAGAGAAAGAGAACATGAAGAAGAAAACATGAATGAATCAAATGATATTGCTACCATCCATGAACTTAAATATTGTGTATTATTAAAAATTTTCTAGTTACCTGATATGAGGAAACATATGGAATTACTAGAGTACCTTGTTCTTTTATGGGATGTGCAAGCACATGAATCTAAGTTAGGGGAACATCTACTCAAGATAAAGGTATAGTACATATATTTTCTGACAGTTTTATCCATGAGAGGTTCCCCCATATCTCTCCTAGGTGGGAGAACGGGTCGAGAAATAGTGAAAGACTGTGTTTCTGCTCATTGAAAACCTCGAGCCCAGCCGACTAGGGATGGAAAGATTAACATAAAAGATGTGACCCATTTACCTTTAAGAATAATCCTATTCATCATGACTAGATTGGCTGGAATCTCAACACTTCATGTATCTAGCAGGTCATACATGCAATACGATTTAGAGTGTTTGGAGCTAACAATATTCAACTCGTGTGTGGTGGTGTTGGCCAATATGAAAGAACAACTGTCTAAAGAAAGAGAGGTAAAATTTTTTTTTTTTTGTTATGGTTCAATCTTGATCTCTTTTTCCCTAGAGTAGATTACATTATTACAGCCTCAACATATCATGCTCGAGCCCATTAATCTGAGGGTTCCACCGATGAGGAGGTGGATAGATATTATGTCCCGACATGTAGGTCCATCGATGATCAACTTCCCACCAAACGTATTCATATGGCTACATAGAAAGTTTGTTATGATAGCTGATTATCCATATGTAGGGGTGGATTTTTGTGGAGACCCTTAGCTCATGCTTCCTAAGGGTGAGATGGGGTGTTACAGGTAATATATTTTAACCATTTAATTTTTTTTAATTTTTACAATTTTTTTTTGTTTATTTTTATGTTTCCGAGACTCAAGCTATTGATTTTTCATGCAGATATTGGGCACGTTTGACCTATAGGTGCTTCATATATTATTCATGCATGATATCCACATCAAACAGTCATTAGAGAACTTTTGAGGTCTAAAATGGGCCTCCTAAGAAAAATGTACAACCAAAATAAAATTTATAAGTACCAATAGCATTCAAGATGATGATGTCAACCATGCGGGATGATTCACCATTTTTTAGGTAAAAAAGTAAAAATATTAAAAAATAGTAAAATAATAAAACTACTTTTTCAACTTGTTTTTTCAACTATTCTCCCTCACGTTTTACTCAAATTTCGAGTGGGAGTACTCTTTGGATGCAAAATTTAACTCTTCATCCAAGGATTACCTATGTTGCATACTTTCGATGGACCCTACTACAAGAAAAATGAGAAATACATGAAAAATGTGATTGCAATCATGTTTTTCATGTATGTCACATTTTTTTATGTAGTAGGGTCCATCGAAAGTATGCAACATGGGTACTCCTTGGATGAGGAATCAAATTTTGCATCCAACGAGTGGTCCCGCTCTAAATTTGAGTAAACCCATAGGGAGATAAGTTGAAAATACAAGTTCAAAAAGAATTTTTTTTCTTTTTTCCCTCTAAAATTTGATGATGTAATCTAATCTTATTTTATTATTTACTTTTATTTTATTATTTCATTAGACGGCTCATTTTAGACCTAAAAATTCCCCTAATGATTACCAGTATAGTTTCTTGTGGTAGGACAAGATGCACTATAGTATCTCAATGTAGCTAAGACCCTAGCAGAGGTGGAGCGCCACATGTAGGGGTTGAAACATGGGATAGATGAGATTGTGATCGATCATATTCGTAAGTGAATTCAATGACACACTATCAAAGTGCCTAGATGTATTGGTCAACTACTGCACAAGATAGCTCGTGCAATGGGATGTTATCATGAGCACTATGATTAGTCTACTGGGGGGCTCATAGTCATATTTTCATGTAGTTTTTGATACGAGTCCTATGGCCATATGTATCTCAGACACAATTTTTGTAAAACCAAACTTTATATATCTATCTTCAGTGTTTCTGTGTTCCTATTATTTATTTCAATGGATGTGATGTGTATTGAAACTTATTTAAATTCGTCGCAAATGTCTATCTAAAAAATTATTAGCTAGCGCATATGTGACTGTATTTAGATTTATAGAAATATGTTGATATTGGAAGAAATCAAAATGTATTTCTAGAAGGAGAACCCTTAAGAACATGTGAATGATGGTGGGACTTATAACCGAATAGACATTCGCTAATTGTAGTACCACAAGCTGTGAGTCAAGTATGATGAATAGATGGCATATACCATATGAAATAGCATCATACAATAGCTCCACCACTGCACTATACTAAACAATGTTGTTGGTATAGCGACTGATACAAATCCCTCGTAGACTCACTAACTCGCCATTTGGAAAAAATATAGTCCATGCCACGGAGGATAGATTCTAAGTTCTATGACTAGCACCATCAACATAACTGACATATGGTTCAAGGGATGTCGAATCCTTCAATTCAGATGTAAATGTGATCAATATAAACCTTAGGAAGCTATGAAGAGACACACTAAAAACACACTCAACACACCTATATACAATATGTACACAGTGTACTACGCATAATATTAAGCATAGTATTTATTAACGTACAACCCATTTCGAGGTTGTGCTAGTGGAATTCCATCAAAATCAACTAGCTTATAGGATCCTTTAACAAGAACATGCTTGAAAATATATGGACATAGAAAAATAGGTTGGAACTTCCCTAATCCTATTTTTTCAGATTCTTGACCGTATAGAAGGACAAGTTCTCCTTTGGAGAACACACAAGGCTTGACACTTTTTCATATTGCGGCTTGACACATTTCTGATAAGCTTCATTAGCCATGGCAGCATCTTGTCGAGTCTCATCTAAATGGGTCATATGTAAGATATGTTTCTCTTCTAAGGAAGTGGCAGGAAGAATTTTTATATCCAATTTTAGTGATGGAATCTGACATTCGATTCGGAGGATTGCTTCTAGACCATAAACCAATTGGAAAGGATTAAATCCAGTAGCAGTCCTAAGAAAGGTTCGATATGACCACAAGGTAACATTGAGAAGAAAATTCTAGTCCGATTTATGGACCCCTATCATACGTTGAAGCATCATTTGACAAAATTTTCCCTAATCTCTTCCCATTAGAGCGTAGTAGAGTGTAACTTTCATGAAAATTCCCATCTTAGTAGTGAGGTAGGGTCTTTAAGTATTTTGTGGATGTTTATCCCGACATCCAACATCAATTTCAACAGATAGGCTGGCATGAGTTCTTCCACCAATGCACCAACTACCACGATGTCATGGCTCATGCATTTACTCAGGGTTTCCATGGAAAGCAGGTGGAGATCGATGGACTCTCATTTCCTTTCACAAAAGAGATAATAAAAGAGTCCACAACATTTCCAACAGATAGGAGAGCGAGTTCTTAAGAGCCATTTATTGGTAGGAATAGGCATTTCCTTTTTCGAAAGGAGGATTTTAGGAATCATAACTGGATAGTTGGGGTTCAGAGATCCTAGTTACAAGAAAAGTGGAATTGGATATTTAATATTACCCAATCATAATTCATCCGCGAAGATCGGTTCAACCGGATAAACCTATATCACTTTCATTTCATTGCACATTTAGTTGGTTAGGTTAGGATGAATACCCGTTTCTATTTGTTGGAGAGTCTAAAACATATGGAAGCTCATTTTAGAGAAAGAAAGGACCCTTCCCCCCAATATGTTTACCACAAATCCCTAATTAAGATGTTGACTGAAAATGAACTGGCCAAAGTAGGGAGAACTTGGAGCCACTTCCTATTTTGGGGAGGTTTTCAACCTCAACCCCCTAAGGCTTTAGGAGGAAGAAATAAAATTGCTAAAAAAGGGAGAAAGACTCAGGTAGAAACTGCTATTGACCAAACCGCTAGCCAAAAAGGCACATAGATCCCTTAAATATCCTTTGGCCCTAAAATCCCCAAAGTATACCAAAGAAGAAGTGCAAGGCTTAGCAAATTAGACCCTGCATCCCCTGAAAAATTACCTTCTTCTATCAGTTCTCCCCATGTCGTGAGTTCACCTATTGAAGAATCCCCTACAGAAAAAAATGTGCTAGAAATTATTAAAAGAAAGGAGGTTGAAGTTGAAACCCAAACTAAAGAATCATTCTCTAAAACCCCTATAGGGAAAAACCTCATACAAGGCTAAAAAATAAATTAAGGTTTAAAATCAAGCTGAGAAGTAATCTATATTTTTCCAAGGAGGTGATTGATGTAGATAATGTTTCATTAAAGGACCTTATTATCAACAGAAAGAAGATTTTAGGATCTAAGAAGGGAATATACAAAGGTTCTAATGGAAACGGTCTTATGGAGACAAGGAAAAGAAAGAAAAAGAGGATGGAGAAGGTAGATGTACCTATAAAAGTAGTCAGTACCCTCAACTAGGAGGCTTGGGTTCATTTTGAAAAGTTTTGATGATGTATTTGAGAAACAAAAATTTTTGATTTATCATTGACTGCATTCTTGACAATGTTATACATATAGAAAAACAAGAAGGAAATGGCATATCCAGTGTCAATTATTTTGAAAGAAGTAGCTGGCATTTCCACTCTCAGTGATTTTCAGGAGAAGATATTACATCTCCATTTTCAGCGATTTTTTAAGGGGAGCACTGACATCTCCGTTGTCATCAAATTTTGCAAAAGAAAGGCTAACATTCCCATTGTCAAGGAATCTTGAAAACATGAAGAAAAGAAATTTTGACAGTCAGTCTATTAGAAAAATATTCGACTCAGGAAACTAAAGAATCTAACAGTGATGGTATCAAGAATTTCACTAGAAAGCCCAAGGGAAAAGGAGCTCTAACAGAAGAGCGTTTTTTAGTGAATAATCAAACCTTTTTTGTTGAGGGACCTAGTTTCTAGCAAGGATTTTGGTCTATTAGTCAGGGACTTCTTTCTATCATCGAGGAAGATATTTTGAAGATACCTTTTCTTAGCCTATATGTTAGCATATTTTCCACCAGATAGTTTTATTTTAGAAAAAACTTAATGTAATTAAAATATACTTTCCACATGCATGGACTTAGATTTTTTTTTGATATTTTAGATTATTGTAATTAAGTTTGCAAATATAATCCTGTGATCAGTTGACGTAATTTATATCAAGAAAATTTATAAAGAATGGAAAAGGGTTGGATTTTACTTGAAAACATAGCATTCTGGTGTATTTGAGAAGATCTTAAATATATTGTAGTTTTTTATGAGCACTTTTAGAAAATTCGTGTGTTGTAGTTCATTGTCTGTTATTTCTATCTTTATGAAAAATATTGTTCATTTTTGGAAGCTTGAGTATCTGAGATTGGGATTCGTTTGTGCTCCTTTCCCATTATTTCTCAGTCATTAGTACTTGTTGTTTTTATGAACTATAATTATGATTCTTTTCAGTTCTCTTCTTCTAAATCTCTCAAAATTGTCAAAGAAGTTATTACTACCTTGCATTTTGTGTCCTTCTCATTAGCTCTGTAGCATCATTTGATAAGACTGGACTCCATGCCCAATGGTGTGTTTTATATATGACACAACCAAATTTCATGACGTTTCAGACAAATCTGGCCATAGAACATAAGGTGTAAGCCTACTACTACAATGACCTATATTAGTTGTGTTTTAGGGAGAGATCCCTCTCCAGGTTGAAGGGCCAACTTTTAGCCTAAAAGAGGTTTGAGGTTACCTTAGATTTCTTCCCTAATAGCCAGGTTTTCGCTAAGAGATAACAATCTTGATTGTATATTCTATAGGAATCGAAGGCGAAGTGGGATCTGATGGAGATGGTGTCGAACTGGTAGGTTGATCATTATCCTGACCATTCGAGGGGTTCATATTACCATAGTACTTACTTCGGGTGGCCACCATAATATCAGATTTAGGATATTTGGATGAATACTTAAAACTGTGTTAGAGGGAGTAGGTTCTCGAGCAACCATGTGAGTCTCCCAATTGGGAAACAGGTTGGTAAAAAAAGCAGGCAAAGTGGAAGATTTCAAGAACTGGTTCACTTCCACGTGATGCGGACATTCACAAGTAAATTTTTCCCTAGTGCAAGTCAAACATGGATAGCAAGGATTTTTTTTCTCATGAGAGGACTGACTTGTTTTTTTATCCTACAAAGAAGAATCTTTCTTCTTTTTTTCTTTACTTTTATTCTTAATTCCTGTTGTTCCTGAGATTTACCTTTATAAGAATGAACGAAATTTATCTTGGAAGTAGAATCTAAGGGAGGATTGGATGAAGGGTTTTGGACCTATACAATGAGAGCATCACCATATGGTTTGCTCACCAACTATGAACTGGCAGAACCAATCACGCCATCAACAACATGAGATTCTTCACTAGGAGGTTGAGGAACAATGGTTGAAGGTCTCAAAGCATTCGATATCTTATCATAATGTGTTCCCCATTGGGTATAAGAAAGATCCAAATAATGTTCACGAAAAATCACTTTCTCTTCGATCATGAATCCACCTTTAGCCACATCCTCTCTTATAGGTGCCAACAGAGACTTAATGAACCATTCCGCTAACAATTTACCAGGAACATATGCTTTAACCAACCAACAATGACACTGCCACTCATGAATGTGATCTGAGATGTGAGTGGAATATGATTGCTTTAAATTGGGAAAAAGTTCTGTTCTGGTCTCATATAAGATTGGTAACTAGAAATGTGTGAGGAAGGTAGTGGATAAGGAAATGAAATCATTGAATGAAGCTCTAGGTAATTCAATATAAAATTTAGCTGTGGTCCCTGTAAGCGTACATTGGAAAAGACGTAATAGAATGGAATCATCATTAAGGTAGTTCAAAGAACACCATAGATGATAAGGGTCTTCTCCAGGATTCCCATTGAATTTGGGGATATCATAAGGAAATTTCGTAGGAATTATCGGCCACCAAGGAGAATAAGAAATGGGGTCATTCGTGAGCCAAGTCAAATCAAGGAGTTCAAGAGTAGCCACAAATGGAAACTTCCTATTGAAATGGAGGAGGATAACCTGGATAAGATGGGATAGCATGAGAAAAAATTATTTGCGCTAAAAAATAAGGAGGGTTATGATAAAGAGGAACCTGGGTACCAGAATAAGGAGGATTCTGATAACTAGTATATACATATCCTTGTTGTCTAGGTCTAGGATAACCTTGAAATTTATAGAATGGTTTGTTTGGTCTCAATCTAGTCTCCTAAATTGAGCTCATTTAATTGTCAACCAGGGTTGGTAAACTGCTGAAGTGAAGTGTACTGTATGTACCTAGGTGTTTGTTTCTTAATGCGTTGTGTGTAGTGTTTTATGATGTTTTTGGTCTTTTGTGATGATTTATGCTGTTTTTGGTCTTTTGGTGGTTTTATGTTCACAAGAAAGATGACTAGAAAGCTAATGGAAGGAAGCTAATGATTAAAAACAGAGTGAAACCTAATTGGTTGATGACAAATGACTGATACAAATGAAATACTTAAAACAGAATCAAATCTAAACTATGACCAATCAGAAACAAAGCTTGATAATGACTTTTAAGCAAATGATTCAAAACACAAACTAAACTTGTCAAATTCTTTCATCAAAGGTATTTGAGAGAGAGCTTGAAACATGGTCAACTAAGTATGCAAATCTTCCTAACTAAACAGTTTAAACAACTAACTTATAATGATGCAACATTTTATCCTTGATTAGAGATTTTTTGAAGCATATTTGGAATAAAACATTTATACCATCATAAGATCTTCTACTCTAAAGCTAATTCCTAACTCTATTATGCAATTTAATTGAATGTCACAAAACCTTACTCAAGAGTTATTGATTTCTTTTCAAAGTAGTCTTTTGAGGGAGGGCTCTGTTTATGAAATGACAAGGAAATTGCAGAGGTACTTCAGGCCTTAAAATGATGTTGTCTTCTGTTCATATGGTTATAGATCAATTATGGATTTTAAAACAAGAAGAGATTTGTGAATAATGAAGGTTGTTTTGTTAAGTTTAACAATTGAAGTAATCTAAGATGCAGTGAATGACAACTGAATATGAAGTGCAAATGCAATGAGTTGAGCTATAACCAAACCTAAGATGTCACTAGCCTAAAACAGTGTTAAACTACAAGTCATTATCAAACTTAAAGCAAAACAACTGAATCATGAGTTAAGTGCAATTAAACTCCAGAGCATCCTAACTAGACTATCATACATTATTCTATGGAATTATACAGTCTGTTTGTCCATCATGATTGATATTTTGGAAGAGTTCCTTCTTTTGGAAGAGTTTTTAGAACAATCCAGACTGTGTAATTGAGTGCAGATGTAAACATAAAGACTGAAAGCAATGAAAAACTAAAATATCATAGCCATCTCCCACTCATCATTATGATATTTTGGACAAGCGTTTAAGAGCAAGAACAACTATGGTACTTAGTGAAAACACACAACTAAAACGTTCAAGATCACAATCATGCTTAAGACAGTATAAATATTTCTTGGAAGAGTTTCTTCTTGTGGAAGAGTGCTTATCATAAGTATAACTGTGATGGTGAATAAAAGAGACTAAAATTAAACCCTACAATACTATAGCCATTTCCCATTCATCATTATAATCTTTTGGAAGAGCTTCTTCTTTTGGAAGAGTTAGAATGAGTATAACCACAGTAGCTAATGAAAACAACTACTAATTCAAATTCAAAAACGTAAAGGCAGCTAGAATACTTATCTAAATTACACAAATAAATCCGTGCAAGAGGCAGGGGCCCTCTACCACCTGACGGAATCTAACTCCAAATCAAATCAACGCTTTCAAAACAACACTGTCTGCTTCATTAAAAGTGAAATAACTTGAACAGAGCACTTTGCGTCTTCAGAAATGTAGCACAGAATCTAAGCAAAATCTAGAACAAAATCTAGCATAAAATCTAGCCTAGCTCTCGGTTTCCCAAGTGTTTATATAACAAATGTAAATAACAAGACTTGCAACAATTTCAGGAACACTGTCTTTCCTTATCGGAATCACATTAGGACTCTTGAAGTGACTGCGTGAAAAGGAAAAAGACATCTGGACTGAGACAGTCCTAATAGAAGTCTGCTTTCCTAAATGTGTTCCCACGTTCCAAAACCATACCCAGAATTCGTTTCTTCCTTCATGGTGAGCAACAAACCATGTAGACATGACGTGGAATATGCCCATATGCGGTTTTTCTTGAGAGGCCACCTGGAACATACTCAAACGTGAAGACAGCTGCAGAATCGCCGGTTAGCTACGGAATGTCTGCATTCTGCAGCTAGTTCCGGTCAAAATGCATTACAATGGCAAAAAAATCATAAAACTTAGCAAGTCAGTCATGTAAATCATTCTAAAAGTAATTATAACTAAATTCATTGATCAATTGGGTCTGGAATAGCAATGGACAAAGGAAAATGAGGTAAAATGGAATGAAAGAAAGCACAATTTTGAGGCTCAACATACCCCCACTGCTGTCTCTTTGCATGTCCTCATGCAAATTATCCTATGAACTCAGAGGCTTCTGCAAGAACATCTAATCCTCTCCTTCTCCTTTGTCTGGAAGCTAAAGATCTTCTGGGTTTTATGATAACAAGTTTGAACCTTAGGTTGGTAAGTGCCCTGATTAGCTTCTTGTTCCTTTGCTTCAACTTTTCATTGGTCTTCTCCACTTTGTCTATATGTAGGGATAAGGTTGAGTTCATATCAGTTTTGAGCTTGACTTGATCTTTGAGAATTTCATTCTCATTTTTGATGTGTCTATTAAGTATTTCTAACTCATACCTATCCCTTCTTAATACATCTATTTCAGACAGTGGAGGACTAGGGGTTCTCTCCTTGCTTTCTGAAGCTCTCCTTTCCAAAGTTTCCACATAGTCATAAATTTCTTGTTGAGAAGGGTCAATTTCAGGGGTTCCTTCATTAAAATCCTCTTCAACATCTTCTTCAATGGATGTTTCTTCATCTTCTATATTAATCACCCCTGTTTGTTTGATTAGTGTTTTCTTCAATTTCCCCTTTAGTCTGTGGCTTCTTCTAGGCTGAGAAGATCCCTCTCCTTTCTCCATGGCAGATTTCTTGATTACCTTTTCTTCCTTAAGTTGTCTTTTGATTTGAGTCAACTTCTCCGAGATGATTTCCTCACTACTTTCTTGGACTGTTTTGTCGATTTCAACTTTTGAGGCTCTCTATTTCCTACTTCTCCTTGTAGGATGTGGTTCAGGTGAGGATTCTTTTGGCTCTTCAAAATGATTTCTTATCAAGAAATTGTCCCATGTATCATTTGTTTTGGCTAAATGATGTTCAATCAAAATTTTAACCAAACCATGATGATATAAAGTTGTCTCTAAAAATTGAACCCTTCTTTGAACATAGGAAGCCATCTTTTTCAAGCTTTGAAGTAAGAAATAAGGTAGGTTTAAGTCTTCCCCCAGAAAATGCATTATCAGTCTAATGTGGTAGACATAAAATGTACCATATCTACCCTCACATGTAATAAATTTTTGCAGAAGAAGTAGTATGTTTCTCCATTTATTTTTCAATGCAGAACTTGGAATTCCTTTCTTAAATACAGTGACATCCATACCTGGTGATTTTAGAATTTGTTTCCAAGATTCATTGTGGAATTCTCTGTTTTTGAACCATCTCTCTCCATTTCTGAGCAACCCTGTAGCTTCTGCAATGAAAACTTCAGTGACAGTAAATTTGACATCTCCCACTTCAACTTCAGTTCCTTGAAATGATCTTGCAAATGTTTTAGTGACTTCCTTGTGGAAGCCATTAAATTTCTCCAAAAATTGAAGCCATCCTATCTGTTGCAACATTTCTTTACATTGAGGGTAGCCTTTTAAATATTTTGAACCCACTGGTTCAGTTCTTACAATGAAACCCATGATTGCTTCTTCAATGTTCAGATTAACACTCTTCTACCCACAGAAACAATAACTTTCACCTTCGAATTGAAATGGCTTCAAGTTCTTAATGACAATGGCTTCAAACTTTGGAATGACATACCTCTGATTGACAGTGACAACAGCTTCAAAACTTCGGACTGATATGCCTCTGTTGACAATTGAACTTTGGACTAATATGCCTTTGTTTGACAGTGACAAATGGCTTCAAATTTCCCACACTACTATACCTCTGTCTCTCGGTGGCAAATAGCTTCAAATTCCCATACTGCTATATCTCTGTCTCTTGGTAACAAATGGCTTCAAATTCTTCAATGCTATACCTCTGTCTCTCGGTGGCAAATGACTTCAAATTCTTCTCTGCTATACCTCTGTGTTTATAGTGATAATGCTCAATCTCTGCCCACAGTGATACTTTGTCTGCCCACGGAATCAAATGGCTTCAAATTCTCACGCTGCTATACCTCTGAGTTTACCCTTTTGCTCTGCTCTGCGTTTACAATGATAATGCTCAATGCTATACCTCTGCGTTTACAGTGATAATTCTTTGATATTCAAACTGATATCCTTTTGCTATGCTTTCAGTGATAAGAATATCTCTGTCTACGGAATGAAATGCCGGCTACAGAATGGAGTGATGGCAGTGGTCACGGAATGAGGTAATGGAGTGAGGTGGAGGGAACGAATTAATGATTGAAGAGACGGCGGAGATTTTTACAACGGCAAAGAGAATCATCATTGAATGATTTGGTTAAGAGACGTGAAGAATTCAAATACCTCGACCATTTTAACCGCTTAAATGATATCGGATATGGAATTTGAAATGAGAGATTTTAATCCAAAGTCTGTGGAGGGTTTATTGGTCTTGATCAATAAAAATAATTAAAAAACCTTTTCAAACAATCCATAACTAAAACTATGCTAAACTTTTATGAAATGCCATTATAATTTAAACTTGTTACCTCTGCCTTTCATTTGATTTTTGTAGTCTCTGTCTTCTTTGTTCACCTTTGGAAGAGTCTTCATGGTCCTTCTTGATTTTTCTTATTTATGGATACACTGGATCATTTTGTTGCAATTCTAATGTCTGCTGATTGATGCCTTCAGGATTTGTAGCTGCGGAATGTCTGGCTAGCTGCGGAAAGGCTGATCAGCTGCAGAATGTCTGTTAAGCTGCAGAATGTACCTGTAGAGCATTTTGATCATGGAATGGAGTGGTTTGGGAATATAGGTGAAATGTTATATGGTATGAATGAAGATGGATGATGTGTTATGATATGTATGAAGTGGATGATGAAATGGAATGGATTCAGTTTATGAAATGGAGTGAAAGAACATAAGAACTGCCCTGCAATCCATGACATGTTTTATCTATTTACAGCAAGACATCAGACTTTAAATCTTGACATGAAAATGAGATGGATGGAGTATGGAATGAGATGAATGAAACATGGAATGAAGTAGAATATGAATGAATGAATGAAATGGAGTATGGATGGATAAATGAATGGAGTGAAATGAAAATGAGATGGATCATAAGCACTATGGATCTGAACTTATGATTTTGTAACAGCTGCTTGCAAAAACAAAATGGAAAAGTTAGAGTGTCAGAGAGACTCTGATTTTCACCCTATCTTTTCTATATAAACATGCCAATCAATGATTGGTTTTCATGTTTATACCTTTATTTTTATTTTTATTTATTTATTTATTTATTTTTTCAAAGAGAAATGCTTCAGAAAATTTAATCAAGTTGATGAAGAAGAGAGATTCTTCTTCATTAACTTCACATCACTGCTTTCTTGGAACTTCTTGACAAATTCTTCTCTTGAGAGTGGTTTGTGATATAGCTTCAATCTATGACCATTCACAAGAAAAGTGACCTCTTCTTCATCTATAGTTCTGATTTTTATTGCCCCATTATCAAAAATTTCAACAATTTCATATGGCCCAAGCCAATGTGTCTGAAATTTACCTTGAAAATCCTTGAATTTTGAATCAAACAAGAGAGCCCAGTCACCGTCTTTGAATTTCTTCTCTTTGATGTACTTGTCATGCCATCTAGCCCTTTGCTGTTGGACTAGACTTGTTTTCTGAACTGCATCTTGTCTGATCTCATCCAATTCATTGATTTTCTCCAGTCTATGCTTTTGTGCCTCCGTTAAATCAAGTCCTAGCTGAACTGCCATTTTGAAAGTTTGAATCTGGAACTCTATGGGAAAAAAAACTTGCTTTCCATAAACAAGTTCATAAGGAGTATGGCCTGTTGTGTTTCTCCATGTAGTTCTATAGGCCCACAAGGCTTTAGGAAGCCTATCTACCCAATCTCTTCTATGTAAATGAACAGTCTTTGTTAGGATTCCTTCAATGACTTTATTAGTAGATTCCACTTGACCATTTGCTTGTGGATGATAAGGAGTAGATGTTCTATGTCTGATTTTGTACTTCTCCATCATTTGCTCCACTGGCCTTGATGTAAATTGAGCTCCTTGATCTGTAACAATTTCCCTTGGGACACCAAAACGAGTAAAAATATCCTCAAAAAGAAAAGTAACTACAGATGATTCATTAGCAACAAGTAATGGTTTAGCTTCTACCCACATAGTAACATAATCAGTGCAAACTAATATATATTTATTTTGTCTTGATGGAGGACTAATAGGTCCTACAAAATCCAAAGCCCATTTTTCAAAAGGTTCAATGTGTACCTGAGGTTGTAATGGCATCTCACCTGAAGGAGAAGGTTTCCCTACCCTTTGGCAACTGTCACACCTTTTGACATAATCTTTAGCATCTTTAAACAAGGATGGCCAATAATATCCTAAATTAAGGATCTTATAGGCTGTCCTCTTATCTGCAAAGTGTCCGCCACAAGGTTTATCATGACATGCCTTGAGAATCTCAGGCATCTCATCTTCACGAACACACCTTCTAATGATCAAATCTGGACCTGTCTTGTACAACTCATTAGCAACCCATGAATAATTTGCACTATCATTAATGATTTTTCTTTTATCCCTTGCATTCATAATCGAAGGAAATTTTCCTGAAACTAAATAATTAGCAATATCAGCAAACCATGGAGTTTGAGTAGAGATTGCAAAAATATATTCATCAGGAAATTGATCTTCAACTAGAGTGTCATCTTTGATATTTTGGAGTCTAGATAGGAAATCAGCTACTGTGTTTTGTTTTCCAGGCCTATCTAGAATAGTAATGTTGAATTCTTGTAAGAGCAACAACCATCTTATCACTCTGCCATTAGTGATTGATTTGTTCATTAAATATCTAATTGCAGAATGATCAGTGTGAACAAAAGTTTCATAGCCTGTTATATAGTGTCTAAATTTTTTTATAGCATGAACAACAGCTAAAAACTCTTTTTCAGTTACAGTATAGTTTAACTCTGCAGGAGTCAAATTTTTACTGGTATAATATATGGCATAGGGAATCAAGTCTTTCTACCCCAATACTGCTCCTAGAGCTGTATCGGAAGCATCTGTCGAGATATGAAAAGGTAACTTCCAGTTAGGTCCCCTTAATATAGGTGCTTCAGAAATTTTGGTTTTCAGGATTTCAAAAGCTAACTGGCAATCAGAAGTCCACTTGAATTCACAATCTTTGGTGAGTAATTTGAAGAGTGGAGATGCTATCTTGGTAAAGTTTTCTATAAATCTCCGATAATACCTTGTAAATCCTAGAAAACTTCTAACATCTCTTTGATAACTTGGAATGGATAGGTTAGAAATGACTTCAACTTTTGCCTCATCAACTCTAATCCCATCCCTTGAAATGTGGTGCCCTAAAACAATACCTTCAGTAAACATCATAAAACATTTTTCATGACTAAGTGAAAGGTTTGCTTCTTGACATCTTTTTAAGACTTTTTCCAAGTTTTCTAAAACCTCTTCAAATGTATTCCCATAAACTGTGAAGTCATCCATGTACACCTCTACACAATCATGTATTAGATCCGAAAAAATTCCTAATACTGCCCTTTGGAATGTTGCAGGTGCATTGCATAATCCAAATGGCAATACTCGGTAAGCATAGGTACCCCAAGGATAGGTAAATGTGGTTTTGTCTTGGTCTTCAAGTGCTACTTGGATTTGATTGTAACCACTAAACCCATCTAGGAATGAAAAGTACTTTTTGCCAGCTAATGTATCTAATACTTGATCTATGAAAGGTAAGGAAAAATGGTCTTTAAGAGTAGCTTTATTCAGTTCTCGGTAGTCAACACACACCCTCCATTTTCCATTTTTCTTTGGCACAATTACCAAAGGAGAAACCCACTGACTATCTGAAATAGGATAGATGAAATTAACATTTAACAATTTTTGCAATTCCTCTTTAACAATTTCCCTAAGATTTGGATTCATCTGTCTTTGAGGCTGTCTGATTGGTTTGCAATTTGCCTCTATATAGATGTGATGAGTACAAGTCTTAGGACTTATCCCTTTCATGTCAGTGTATTCCCATGCATATGCAGAAGAATGTCTCTGTAATACTTTGACTAACTCTTCTTGTTGAGATTTTTCTAGGTTCTTATTTATGTTCAAAGTTTTGCCTGGAAACATTTCACTTGTAGAGCTGCCAAATTTGTCCATAGAATGAAGAGACATCTGCCTAGATGACAAAAATTCAATATTGGATCCCTCCTGAAATGATTCATGTTTGTGTTCTGGAGAGGATTCAAAGTTTTCTAGAGTATTCATAATTTGATTATCTTCACTAATTTCTGAAATTGTGAAGAGTGGTTGTAAATATTCTTCATCCTCTATCCATTGAGTGTCATCTAGATCTGTAATTGTCCTAGCTGGAGGATATAAAGTGAATTTCTTAGTTGAACTACCATCATAAATATACATATCAACGGACCTACAACTAATAAAAGCATCAGCTGTAGCCAACCAAGGTCTTCCTAATATAACAGGATGGCCTCCTAGATTATTCTTAGGAGTTAGGATCATGAAATCCACAGGGTACTCCCAAGAATCTAGAGACACTGGAATGTCTTCTATTACCCCATCTGGTTTGATCACAGATCTATCTGCTAATTGTAATAGTGTGGGTGTAAAGAGAAGATTAGGAAGTTTCAGTTTGTCCATGATTTGTCTACTCATGATATTTATTGCTGCTCCTAAGTCAATGAGTGTGTTTTGAATTTCAATGCCGTTGATGTGAATTTTGACAACTGGATTTCCTGGGTCAAGGTACTTTGGAATAGCTATCTTGCCCATCATAATGTCTGCTATTTGTCCCACCAGTTGAATTTTCTTGGTTTCTCTTATTCTTTTCCTTGTTGTCTTCATACTCAACTCCTTTATTGTTTTGGCTAAAATTGGGATTTCCTTGATGGCTTGCAATAATGGAATTTTAATGCAAACATTTCTCAATTCATATAAGAAATCATAATTAGGCACCATGATCTGTTTTTCTACACCTCTATCAATTTGTAATCTTTCCGGAAAGGGAGGTATAGAAGTAGATGTGGATGGTTGCTCTAATACAGGAGTTGGATTTATTGGATCTTTTTGTTTTAGTTTTTCAATGTGTGGGTCTTGAAAGGATGTGTCTTCCTCAAAACTTTTATTCACCCGTAGGGAGTCTTCCTCAGAATTATCTTGTTCTTGTATGATCACAGAAGGTTTCCTCTTTTCAAGTATCCTTCCAGACCTAAGTTAAACATCACTAAGGTCTAGAGGAGTAATTAAATAAGTTGGAAACTGTTGGCCTTCTATCATGTATGTATTATGAGGGTTCTTATTGTTGGGGTTTGGTATGGGTTGAGCAGGCAATTGATTTGATTTTTGAGGGAATGGTAATGAAAGTGGTTGATTTTGATGTGGTTGGTTCTGATGATGTTGTTGAGGATTTTGTTGAAAATTTTGTTGAATATTTTGAGGAAAATTTTGTTGAGGATTTTGAGGATAAAAATGTGGGTATGGTGGATAGGATGGTGGATACTGATAGTATGGAGAGTATCTTCCATAGGGAATTTGTGTTCCTTGTGCCCAATATTGAGATTGATTTTGAAATTGGGGCCAAGGTTGCTGCCAAGAATTCCAAGGTGGAGGTTGATTATACAATTGATCATGGAATCCTTGTGTCTGAGGTCCCTGCCAAGGTCTTCTAGATACAAAATTGAGAGACTCTGTGGAATCTGTAGGAGTTTCCTCCTGAAAGACAGCTTTGAGACCAGGAAGAGAAGGAAAATTCTTGGTCTCGTGTTTCTCAGAACAAATGACACAGGTTTCTACAACTTTTACATCCAAAGGACACTCTCTCAAGGCATGTTTCTTTCTACATTTGGGACAAAAGATTGCCAAGGCATCAGATTCAGCCTTTTGCTTGTTTTTTATCTTAAGGGTGTCTATTTGTTCACTAAGACTCCCTAAGATGTCAGATTTAAAATCATCAAGCATATGTCCTATTTCTGATCTACTTACTGTCCCAGAAGCAGACTTACTTGCCCTTGCAAGAGCAGGATCTCTTGGACCTTTGACAGTTTTAGATTTCCCTCTTGAAAGGTTGATACATAACTCAGATATTTCAGGTAATGTGAGTTGTGATATATCTCCTTTTCCCATCATGTTAAGGATATCCAACCATTCATCCCTAATTGTTTTCAACAAAAGAGATTTTAAGGTGTCTTGATCTAGGTTTTCCATTTTTTCCCTTTTGATGTTGTAATTAAATCTCTCCAATAAATCTTCCAAATTTTCATCTTCTTTTTGTAACATCTTGAACACTTCTTCCTTATGATTAACCGGCATACAATAATCCAAGTATCTCTCTAGAAATGCTTGTTTCATGTCTTCCCATGTTCTAATGGAACTACTGTTTAAACTCATAAACCACTTCAATGCTGCTCCTTTCAGAGTTGAAGGAAATAATTTCAATTTTTGAGCATCTTGTAGATAGTCATAAGTTCTACACAGTACTTCAAATTCGAATAAGAAAGTTTCAGGATCCTCAGTTTTAAGTCCATAGAAGTTCGGAAGGACAGAGGGTGAAATGTTTTTCATGGTTGTATTGGTTTCTTCATCAAGTATAGGGAACCCAAAAGAGCTTCCTATTATACCTCTTCCTCCATCTGCACCTCTACCTCCTTCTCTTCTTCCTCCTTCTCCTCTACCTCTACCTCTACCTCCTCCTCCAAATAATGTGTGTTCTCCATTAACAACTCCTCCTCCTCCTTCTTCTGCCATGGTTGACTCTCCTGTGGAAGTAGAAAGATTTGTGTCCCTAACAGGAGTCTTTAGATCTTCTTCTATAGCAGGTTCAGTGGATGAAGTGGAAGGTTTCTCTAATGGAATAGGTGACCTTAGATCTTCTAGAAGTCCAGGATCAGTAAAGGATGGAAGATGAGTTTGAGTTGAAGGTGTACTAGTTCTCGGTCTAGATGAAACAAGTGGTGTTCTAGAAATCAAACTTCTGCCTCTGCTGCTTATAAATCTTCCCCTTGAATCTCTCTCCCTACGCATAAAATTGTTTTGGATGCTAAGAAACAAAGGTTACCTAGTTTTCACTTCCCCGGCAACGGCGCCAAAATGTTTGGTCTCAATCTAGTCTCCTAAACTGAGCTCATTTAATTGTCAACCAGGGTTGGTAAACTGCTGAAGTGAAGTGTACTGTATGTACCTAGGTGCTTGTTTCCTAATGCGTTGTGTGTAGTGTTTTGTGATGTTTTTTGGTCTTTTGTGATGATTTATGATGTTTTTGGTCTTTTGGTGGTTTTATGTTCACAAGAAAGATGACTGGAAAGCTGATGGAAGGAAGCTAATGATTATAAACAAAGTGAAACCTAATTGGTCGATGAAAAATGACTGATACAAATGCAATACTTAAAACAGAATCAAATTTAAACTATGACCAATCAGAAACAAAGCTTGATAATGACTTTTAAGCAATTGATTCAAAACACAAAATAAACTTGTCAAATTCTTTCATCAAAGGCATTTGAGAGAGAGCTTGAAACATGGTCAACTAAGTATGCAAATCTTCCTAACTAAACAGTTTAAACAACTAACTTATAATGATGCAACATCTTGTCCTTGATTAGAGATTTGTTGATGTATGTTTGGAGTAAAACATTGATATCATCATAAGATTTTCTCTAAAGGCGATTCCTATTACGCAACAATTTAATTGAATGGCTAAACTATACTCAAGAGTTATTGATTACTTTTCAAGCTAGTCTTTGATTTATGCAGTTTTGTGAGATGATAAGGAAGTTGCGAGAGTCATGACCTTAAAATGATGTTGTCTTCTGTTCATATGGTGATGAATCAATTATGGATTTTAGAACAAGAAGAGGTTTGTAAATAATGAAGGCTGTTTTGTTAAATTTAACAACTGAAGTAATCTAGTATGTAGTGAATGACAACTGAATGTGGAGTGCAAATGCAATGAGTTGAGCTACAACCAAACCTAAGATGTCACTAGCCTAAAACAGTGTTAAACTGCAAGTCATTATCAAACTTAAAGCGAAACAACTGAACATGGGTTAAGTGCAATTAAACTCCGAAGCATCCTAACTAAACTATCATGCATTATTCTATGGAATTATACAGTCTGTTTGTCCATCATGATTGATATTTTGGAAGAGTTCCTTCTTTTGGAAGAGTTTTTAGAACAATCCTGACTGTGTAATTGAAATGGAATGTAAACATAGAAGTTTGAGAAAGCAATGAAAACTAAGATATCATAGCTATCTCTCTCATCTATTTATGATATTTTGGACAAGCGTTTAAGAGCAAGAACAACTATGGTACTTGGGTAAAAAAACCCCACAACTAAAATGTTCAAGATCACAATCATATTAAATGAGTATAAAGATTTCTTGAAAGTTTCTTCTTGTGGAAAGGAAGTCTTATCATGAAGTATAATGTGATGGTGAATAAAAGAGACTACAATTAAACCCTACAATACTATAGCCATTTCCCATTCATCATTATAATTTATTGGAAGAGCTTCTTCTTGTGGAAGAGTTAGAATGAGTATAACTACAGTAGCTAATTAAAACAACTACTAATTCAGCTTCAAAAGCATAAAGACAGCTAGAATACTTATCTAATTTACGCAAATAAATCCGTGCAAGAGGCAGGGGCCCTCTACCACCTAACGGAATTCAACTCCAAATTAAATCAACACTTTCAAAACAACACTGTCTGCTCCATTAAAGATGAAATAACTTGAACATAGCACTCTGCCTATTCAGAAATGTAGCACAGAATCTAAGCAAAATCTAGAACAAAATCTAGAACAAAATCTAGCCTAGCTCTCGGTTTCCCAAGTGTTTATATAACAAATATACATAAAAATACTTGCAACAATTCCAGGAGCATTGTCTTTACTTATCGAAATCACATTAGGACTCTTGAAGTGGTAACGTAAAAAGGAAAAGGACATCTGGACTGAGACATTCCTAATAGAAGTCTGCCTTCCTAAATGTGTTCCCACGTATCAAAACCATATCCAGAATTCATTTCTTCCTTCATGGTGAGCAACGAACAATGTAGACATGACGTGGATGTTTTTCTTGAGAGGCCACCTGGAACATACTAAAACGTGAAGACAGCTGCAGAATCGCTGGTTAGCTACGAAATGTCTGCATTCTGCAGCTAGTTCCGGTCAAAATGCTTTACAATGGCAAAAATCACAAAACTTAGCAAGTCAGTCATGTAAATCATTCTAAAAGTAATTTTAACTAAGTTCATTGATCAATTAGGTCTGAAATAGCAATGGAAAAAGGAAAATGAGGTAAAATGGAATGAAAGAAAGCTTTAATTTTAGGCCCAACATGGTTGAGTTTGATTTATTGGCCTAAATAAGGTGTCCGAGGGATACCTTGAAAAGGTCGATTGTTGCCCCGTGGGATTGTGCATCATAACCTGTATATAAGGTGATATTGGTGGGGGTTGCGCCATACCATACGTAGTTTGTCCTACAAAATTGAGGGATACCTTGCCTAACATGTTGAGACCGGTAGTTAACTCAGAAGGCCGGTGAGCGGGATATGGGAGGTACCAAATTATTGCATGAATATATTGAGCCATAGTAAAACCTAACACATATTTCATTAAATTTGGAAGTTTTCCGTCGATCTAGAATTTAGAAATTTTAACTAGATTAAGTTTTTTCAAAATTTGGAATTATAAAATCACTTAGTTTACTAATTTTAATGTAGATATTCACCATTTTTGGTGAAAATTTTGTCATGGTAAAGTATATAAAACAAATTTATATAAACTTGCAAAAACAAATATTTCACATCTTAATCTTGGTGTCCTTACATTATCTCTTTTAAGATTTTTTATGGTTTGTACTAAAAGCTAAGTTTGTTAAAGTTATCTTATGAAAATAATGTTGTGTATGTTACTATTATTAACTTTATGAAAAGAATGTTTTGTATGTTACTATGATTAACTTTATGAAAATAATGTTTTGTATGTTACTATTATTAACCCATTTAATTATAATTTGATATAGTAAATATCATGTATGTGTTAAATTACGATTATTACTAAGACAAGGTTGGCACAATTTAAAATTCTATCGCCTTTGCAACACTAGTAATATGGTTGAAGATGAAAAACCCTCTTAGATCATCCACTTTATACTCAAATTTGGATTTAAATTTCAAAATATTTGTGGCACTACCAACCTTCTTGATCTTTTAACTAAACAAAATTATGATGATCTTGAAAGACTTATTTCAATGTTTTTTTAGTATATTAACAATAAAATTCTAAATAATTTTGAGTAATATAGTTATGGCTTCTTATATACCATATTATTTGGTCTTAGTGGATGATAATCATCATTATCAACATCATCATTACATACTATTGTAGGAAGTTTGAACCATTTTAGAGTTGACATGAGAAAATATTTTTTTACGATTAATTTAAATGTTGAATGAGAGTAGTATTATAATTTATTTATTATTTATTATTTATTATTTGTACTTTGTGTTAAAAACTAATTTAATTGAGACTTACTTGATGAATAATAGATTAATATGCAAGATATATATTAAGTATAAAATTATTTACTGACAAATTATCATAGTAATGTGTCCAACATATACCAATATAGATACATCTTAAATATGGATTTAACATGGGCCTAGAGGGATTAAATGTTGATTTAAATGTCTTTTTTTTTTTTTTTTTTTTTTCTTCTGAATAAGACTAATTCTATTAAGATGAGAAAAGTATAGTACAATCAAGCTTGCATGCAAGCAAAACAGAAAAGCATGGGAGCCGTAGGTGAAAGTTTTATCCACCTCGCTCCTGATAGACCATCAGGGAATGAGCAAAAGAAAACACGGGAATACAAAAAGCTGGCTCTGAACTAAGGAGCCAACCCAGAGTGGACGGTTACTACCACACGACTTTTTTTGCCTTTTTTATTGCTTAATTTGACCCAGCTAGTGGGCTTTGGATGAGCCATAACAAGTTGTAGACTATTCTGCTCTGGCGGCGGAATATCCTTATTAGAATCTGAAGACGAAGATACATGAGAACGTTTTTGGGAGAATGGCGGGGCTGAGGGGATTACCGGATTGACCAAGGGAACATCCAGCGGAATCTCAACATTCTGCCCATTTGCTTCAATTTCCTCCTCATCCGAACTAGAGGAATTTGTATCATCCATAGGGGGAATACAGGAATTCCAGCTCTTGGATTTGGGTTTGCGATTCAGATTCTTCTTTTTGTCGAGGAACTGGGAACATGTACTCTGGAGGTGCCCAGTTTGATGACAATGTCGGCAGCGGAAGGCTGTATTTTCGTAATCCAAGGTTTGTGTCCAGTGGAAATCTCCAATCTTGAGGTTGATCTGCTCCGGCAGACATTTGCTGATATCTATTTCTGCACATATTCTGCCGTAGGTGTAGAGTCCATTTTCCTTTCTTGAGGAGTCTGTGGCTAGAAAGCGTCCTAAGGTGTCTCCAATGGCTATGAAGACAGAGATATGCCACAGATGTGCCAGAATATTCGGGAGCCTGACCCAAATGGGAAGCTTAGTGATGGCAGCTGTAGAAGGGTCAAAATCTGGAAACCAGGGGGTGAGAAAAAGTCCAGCCGAACCCCAGAACCAAGGGCCTCCAGTTAAGGCCTTCTGGTAGTCTTCATTTAATTCAAAAACCACGATGAAGAAACCTTTTGAACATAAGAAGATCTTGCTTCTTTTGGTCCAATTGGTATGGATCCATTGGTATAGATCTGCAGTGCGAGGCCATAGCCCATTAAATCGGCATATGATTGCATATTCTGCATAAAACTGGCAGCGTTCGTGAATATCAGAATGAGAGAAATTGATAGTGGGAACATCTTTCGATTTATCTACCAAAAACGGCTTTGGAACCATAGTTGGTTGAGCAGCTTTCGCAGGGGACTGTGGATGGGTGGCATCTCTGCGGACTGCATCTTTGAAAGAGAGAGAAGGGCCAGAGGAGGCTTTCCCTATGGCACCACCTCTCAAACGAAAGGTAACTGAAATAGAGGCATCCTTTTGAATGCTGTAATGGAAGAGGGGAAGGGGGTTCATAAGTTGCTTACCCTTATATAGCAGTCTCAGGTAGACGGAGGGGATCCCCAGCCTACGTTCTAGCTTTTGCAGAAGATCCTGCACCAGATCTGAAGCACGCACCCAATGCATTATCGTCTTACCCAAAAGTGAAACTTGAATCTGAAATGCAAGTGCTTCTTCTGGCAGATCTGGCTGGTTCGAAGAGGCAATCTGCGTCCGGGAAGTAGTGGATAGATCCAAGTCCAAACTCGCTAGGCTTCAAGCGATGGCTGAAGCTGGACGAGGAGCACCATTACATTCGGCTTGAGATTGCAAACTTGTCGCCACTACAGTCCAAACTGGCGGAATCAGGACGCAGATCCGCTGTTTTCCTGTGCCGGAGAAGAGATCTAAGGGATCTACAAGATTGCTCCTAATAGCAACGTGAGCAACTTTAAAAGCATTGTCGTTAAAGCCGACTGGAAATTTTTCCAGGAGAGCAGACCCCCAGCCGGCGACAACAACTATGCCAAGGGGGGCCCTATGCAGAGGCATGCACACCCGCAGATTCAAGTCTGCAACCCAGTCAAAGAGTGATACCAGCGTTGGTGCATCAGCCTGCCGATTTGGCTAGTTCAAGAGGCAGATCCATTGCTGCCTTGCTGCTGAGATGAGATCTGAGAAGTCTCCAGAGAAAGTCTTTTTTGTTCTGTGATCAGCAGTGAAGGCGGCGGCTCCAAAGCTGTCTGGATCATCTGCAGGGCATGTAGTCACCCAGACGGCGGCGGTATCACTTCTCTGGACTTCCCTGCCCAGAAGCTTGCAAGCCTGCCAATTCTTTGCTTGGGCGAACTGAACTCCGAGAAGAAGGCAGGTGGCCCTTGATTTCACGGCGAACTAAACCGAAACAATGCTACAAACGCGACCCCATCTTTCTCCATCGCTCAATCATTTCAAGGTTAACCCTTTCCTCCTTTAGGTTTTGAGTTCAAAGAATTAGTTCCGTGTGTAAATGTTGATTTAAATGTTGAATGTGAGTAGTAGTATAATTTATTTATTATTTATTATTTGTACTTTTGTGTTAAAAACTATTGTTTTTAAATCCCAAGTTTAGAAGATGTTGTTTTTAAGTGCATTATTGTATTTGATTATGCATATTTGATATGGTGAGAAGTCATGTTGTCAAACAAAGCTTTGAAAACTTAAATATTTTATGGCACTGTCATGTCATTTGTATCACCACATGATTACATTGAAATACTAAATAATATAAAACTCCTCCAACAATAATATGGCGAGAATATTTTATATACAACAAATATTGAAAAGTGTGTTCGAATGTATATTAAAAGATCCTTCAATTTTTTTTTACATTCATGAATCATATAAACCTGATCTTAAGATATTTGCTCAAGTAGGTCAAGAATAACTTCTACACCATATTTATTTATCTTGGTCTTCTTGCAATGTTCTTTCTTTGGAAGCCATGCCCAAACTACGGTATTAATTGGAACACAGCCAAGTTCTGGGTCATCAGGATTTGGTATACAATATTGCTCTAAAAAAATTCCATTATATTTCCCTAAAACAGGCTTCCACCAATCAACCTTCACATGAAGATTCTCACTTTCATTATCCCTAAATATATCTAAGATGGATTTTTCCATCCAAATCATCTCTTCTGCATCCTCATTTCCTGATCTAACTAGCAACATTTTTCATTTCTAAACATCAATATTTGGACTGAATATTGGCTTTGGCTTGTTGCATTCAGATCCAACATATATTGGTTCATCTATTGCATTATCAAAATATTCATCCATAATAATTGAGATTACATGGAGTGCATTACAATCAACATCAACAATGTGCCTTGTCTTGGGCCAGAAATCCTCAAAAGATGAATCACTTCAGTCTATTATTCTATGATCATTATAGATTCCATCTAATGTATCAATAACTCTTTCACAATACACTATATTTTTCCCTTACTTTGTAAAAATTGGTGAGTCCTCATTCCGATAGTGTCTTTCCACATTTTTATGTATGATGTTATCCCTTCCTTTAGTTCTTTGAAATAGGCATCATTCTTTTTGGAAGCTAAGAAATATGGGTTCCCTATGGGACTTATAGGTCGACCTTCATCATCTATATTCCATAACTCAACTGGTTCTGACCACTCAATATCTCTAATGGATTATTTGTACCTTAGTACTGGAATATCACTGAGTAAAGTATTGAACATTAAGATGTCCAACTAGTGCATTTTTCCCTCATTGATGTATCCATTAAGGAAACTTTTGAAGTCATAGACCTTGTCAATAAGTGTAGGTGGAAACACTTGTTTTTCTTCAATTTTGTGTTATGTATCCATCATTTCAGGTAAAGAATATATATAATTACTTTTTAAGTTGGAAGACATTATTTTGTAGGTTCCATCTATGTATTCATCGGTGTGCCCCACAGGCAAGAATCCAACCTCAATAGTGATGAAGACACCAAGTGCAGTTAAAAGTGATAAAAAGAATGAAAATATAGTTATTTTCATTATCACTTGCTGCATTGTCCAACTGTAACAAAAAATGTGGAGGAAGAGATTTAAAATCAACATTGAGACTCTTTCATCTTCCATGAGATATAAAATCATCCTTGTAAACTTGACATTTTGAGTAAATAGAGGTGTCAAGTAATGCATTTGTAAGTGGGTTTCTTGAACTTCCACTCTCATAAAGTAATTCACCATACATATAAATTTGTGGGTCTTCAAGGTCCCTTAAGCACTTTTCGAGGGATGTAATTGTAAATTGAAATCTCATATGTACAATTGGTAGGGAGAAATGACCAAAACCTCCTGTGTTATGCCCATGTGTTAGAATAACTATCAATGACAAACCTAAATTTGTTCCTACAATAGATTTTGATTTGACACGTAGCCTTGTGATTGAAGTTTTTGTTTTATCTATTTTATCATGGATAATGCTCAAATAATCCTTTGGAAACCGCTCTGACATAATTCTATGGGCATAGTAGAAATATATTCCACACATAACAATATTGTTATGTTTGTTCAGCCTACCTCGTGCCTTTTCTTCCAACTCTTTTGTAGTCGCTAACTTCATCTGTGCTTTCAACACAATACATTCACTGTATTTACCAAAGTTGGTGTTCTTTGAAAATGCCACATCTCAAAACTTAGTATTCCATATCTTGCTCATTGTTGATTATGATATTGATGGGTAATTGAGCTTTTGAAGAGCCTCATTGATCTCTTTTGACAAACAATTTTGTGTGTAAGTCGAAGGAAGCAATCTTAAAGGAGTACATGTTCCATCTTCTTCAACTTGACGTGTTTGGTTTGGTGAAAAATCTGAATTATCCATTACAATTTTGTACAAAATTTCTATAGTTTCTACATTGTGTGCTCGCGCTTTTCATGTGTTGGTGTTACCATGAATATCTTTGATCTGTCCATGTTGGAAATAATGTCGATAGATATAGAATGTGCTTTGAGGAATCTTATGTATCTTATACCATGCTTTCTTACAAATAATATTCCCATTAAATCTCATGTCCTTTACATTTCTAACAATAGGTGGTAGGCCATGGCCATGGCTCCTTGACATGACTGTGTTTGACATGAGTGAATTCAATACAAATCCCCTAAGACCATTTTTATTTATTTGTCTCATACCCCTTCTAGCACCTACAATGGCCTTCCTATCCACATGTTGAAGACAATGTTTTCTACAACATACATTTGCTACCAAAAGTTGAATTTCTTTCTCTTCATCTATTTTTGTTTGACATTTTTCAACTTTTGTTGTAGCCATAACTCATTTATTCCTTTTATATGGCCTTGTTACATGCATATCAATTGAGTTTATATCTTTTTCATTACAAATATACCCATCCCATTTGTTTACGAGATTTGTGTCCTCTATAACATCCCATATCACCATTTCCTTGGGTGGCTCCTTGAACTTTTCCTTAACCCTTAATATCACACCTTTGTTTCCCACCAACTTATTTATTGGCCATATAACCAAACAATGTATAGAATTGTCCCCAATTCTGCATATTTCAAAATTTCCATCTATTTCTTCCAAAAAAACACCAAATTCCATTTCACCTAGTGTTTCACCTTCAACAATGTCATCCTCGCAGACATTAACTAGAATTCCTTTGGAAATGCACATGCTTGTTCCCATGCATTCATGTGTAATAGAAACCTTTGTACATATGAATCTAACCCTATCTTGGGGAATATTTATGGCATGATCATGATAGTGAGGTTCCAAATTTGATTCTAGCCAAATCTCATAAGATTCCAATGCACCCACTAGTGTATGCTCAAATCCTGTTAGATGTGGTAGAGCAACAGCATGTTTTAAAACATTCTCAATTTTAACCACTATGCATATTTTCTTTACCATATTTCCATGCACTTTATGCCTAAGCTCTGCATTGAATATGGAGCCCTCACCCACCTTCACTCCATGTTGCATAAGGTCTACCTTGTCTCCAATAGAAAATGTAGAAGAAACGTTTGCACCTATAAACGAATGTAAATAAGGTTAGTATTTTCTCAAAAAAAAATGTATTATACTATCAATAATATTTGAACACATGCTTCAATATTTTTATTTACCTATGTTGTGCCTCAAATCCCTGATCTTCCATGGATGTATGTCCTCTTCATCAACATCCTCCTAAATCAAATGTGGTTGAGTGACATCAATTATCAAAATTGCAACAAATATGCATTAACCCTTTCTCTGACATAATAAGTTCCAAACTCTGTAGATTTGACCCTTTCTAGCCCAACAACTTGATCATTAATAAGGACATCAAAATAGTCCCATTTTTCCATAATTTCATTTTCCATTCTAGCTTGTACCAATTCTGTAACAACAATTAAACCATAAATTGTAATTAAAAGGTTGAACCATGTAAAGTGTGATTTATGTTTTCGCAAAAACACACAAACTTAAAAAAAGTAATATAGATGCAATAATTTAAATAGTATGGTAGCCATATTGTACGTATTGAAATATTGTTCCCCACCATCTAGTGCCTACTACCAAAAATTGCTTTACATGCAAATTACACAAAAAACATATATGAAGACCATGCAATTATAGATGTAGATAGTATCAAAGAATGAAAAAAATCAGCTCATATCAAACCACCAAGTTCCTACTTAACTTCTGAAATGACACTTGTAGTCTTAATGCATGTATTTGAATAATGATCATAAGAAATTTGTAGAAGTTGAAGAACCAAAACATTTTCAATTGGAAAGTCTAGGAAATTCCAAAATTGATGCTACATAAGATGTCTAAAATCCCCATGAAAAGGAAAATTTATTTTCTCACTTAGTGAGGATGTTTGAACTTGATAATCAAAATCCAAACTAGAAGTTTTCTTCCAAATAAAAGTTTTGAATGACAAATATTAGCTCATATCTAACCACCAAGTTCCTATTTAACATCAGAAATGACACTTGCAGTCTTAATGCATGTGTATGAATAATGATCATAAAAAAATTGTAGAAGTTGAAGAACCAAAACATGGTCCTTTGGAAAATATAAGAAATTGAGATTGATGCTACATAAGATGTCTAAAAGCCCCATGAAAAGGAGAAATTATATTTTCACTTAGTGAGGATGTTTGATGTTTGAACTTGATAATCAAAAGCAAAACTAGATGTTTTCTTCCAAATAAAAGTTTTGGTATTGTAAATACTAGATAATTCTAATTTTTATTATAAAAGAAAATAAATTGCATTTTATAGATCTTTAGTTCCAATGTTAGCACTCCCTACCTATAGACATCTAAGGACGTACTATTTAGGATTGATACAAAGGGATGTTAACTTTAGGTCCTCGAAAAGTGTAGATTTGATTTTTCCTAGATTTTTATGTTGATGAGGAAGAGTCTTATATTATGCATCCAAACATTAGTGAAATTGTTTTTGGAAGTTCATAACTATACAACAAAATGGAGAGAAAAATAGTGCATGTTAAAAAATTGTGCTTGATACTTTAAAGTTGCATATATTTGCATTGGAAGTAAAATATAGTATACCTCAATAATACATTTATTCATAAACTTCAAAATTATACAAAGATCAAATTATTCTCCATGGATCAAATAATTATGATTGTGTTATAGGTCAATTTGGGCACCATTCCCAATGACCTGGTTAACTGGGCATCATCTCCAGGACCGATGATAAAGGGTATACCATTCCCTATCATCTCAATTGCTATATGCCCTAAGAGAGGAAACAACATAAATCAAACAAGACTTTCATCAAGCAGGGTTTTCCATGGTTTCAAGCTTATTATTAAACATATGAGAGCTCACCAACGTAGGATCTAAGGGGCCTAAATGCGTTGCATATGCAGGTAGCCCCATTCAAGGCTTCTATGCAGAGCACTTCCCGACATTCAAAGGTGCGTTGGTCACATTGGGAGTGAAATTCTCATTGTTCCAGAATATCCACTTGGCCAGTGTCTTCTATAAGGGTTCACATGTGTTAAGCTTCAGATCCAAGTGTCCATTTGACATCTACATGAATGGAAACATGTCTTGCATATTTTTGGAATGCAATTTATTCCAAAACAACCTATAGTTCATCTATAAACTGAACACAGATCTAAGTGTTTGAGGAGGAAGAACTTGAGTAGAGAAATGCTTGAGAATTTTCAATAGAGAGTTTGATTTGTGGAGATGCTGCTAGAGGGATTTATGCTGTGATGAGACTTGGGAAATCTGCTGGAAGGTCACTTCAAATCATTCACTAGGTTGTAACCTCTCCTTCTATCATTAATAAAGAGTACTTCTTGTTTTTTCCTACATGCATCTACGTTTACTTTGATTTTCCATATCGCAAGATCTTCGTTGATGAATGTAGTTTATTCTTAACTTATTTAGCTATCTAGATTGAATAGATATCTATATTATTGCATCTTCTATTGTTTCAGTGTTCTTTCTTGCAGGAAGCATTCAACCAACAAAACCGCTCGAATTTGAAGCTGTAGCAGAAATGATAGAAAGGAGCCATTTGGAAGCAACTGAAACAAGTAAGCATCCAATCCTCTCTGTGTATATGTTCTGAGTTAGGAGAAACAATAGTATAGTCTTTCACCTATTTTTCTAGGCTAACACCTACCTAGGGAAGCGTAATTTATCCATAGATTATAATTCTGGCCCAACAAAATGGCGACTTCGTTGGGGATAAATTCTGTTGTTTCTAGGTGTTTTAGTCTCTGATCTGCTTTCTAAATCCACCCAGTAGATTTTTCACATAAATATTAGACTTTTTCAGAGCTTAATTTGAAAATTTAGTGAGCCAAACAGTAGCTTTTTCTTTTTTTACTACGCCCAATGCACCCTTAGTCAGGGCACAGTGCTTTTTAGAGCACTGTCTCCCTTCCAAGCCTGTGTTGCAGAGCACTGTCTCCCCTTGGAGACTGCGTTGGCTCCTGAAAGGGACCAAATCCCCTTGAATCTGACTTTGTACTTTTCTTCAGTTCTATTTGTTGATTTGTTCTGAAAAGTTTGATACTCAATTGACCAGTAACTCTATATACTTCTTCTCCTTTGACTGAAAATTTGTTCAATGTTGTTTTAAAAAAAATTCATTATCATTGACAAGTTGATTCAAAGTACTTTTTATGGTCGCATTAAGAATCGTTTTCTTTCTAAATAGGAAATTGTCGTAAAATCTTCATTTCCTTGATAGGAGAAATTGTTGTTCAAATCCTCGTTTTTCCTTCAAAAGAGAAATTTTTGTTTGTATTCTTCGTTTCTCGAAAGTAAAAAGCATTTCAATTATTGATCTAGTGCACCTAATTTCTTTTC
This sequence comes from Pinus albicaulis, assembly GCA_034641835.2. Lineage (NCBI taxonomy): Eukaryota > Viridiplantae > Streptophyta > Pinopsida > Pinales > Pinaceae > Pinus > Pinus albicaulis. The sequence continues at coordinate 38,054 of JAXQQM020059646.1, forward strand.
TGCATTCATAACATTAAGAAAACTGAAAAGAAAAAATTGCATTTACATGTAGGATTGTGTGTTTTTTGCAAAAGGAACATTAAGAAATCTGCATTTAGTTTGTTATTCAATGATTTTGTTTTTGTTCATTGATTTTTTTTCTCACAAATTATTTTCTGTCTTTCCAAAAAACTAGCGTTCACTTACCTTAGTAGCTAGGTTCTTCATTGAAAAAACTGAAAGTGAAAGTTTGTTTATCATTCTTAGCTGCAATTTAGGAATTTTATATACATCATCGTGGTGGACCTGAAAGGAAAACTGTTAAGCAAGATCAACATAAAATAAATCTCAATTTACTTAACAACGTATTATAACATTAAAAATAACATTTATAAGGTCTAGGCTAGAGACAGGTTACGACGTCGTAAATCATAGCAGCTGTCGTTAACTTGTTTGCGATACATTCAAAGTGTGATACCTCACTCCACGTACGTAATTATATCGTAGCTCATCCATGTAATTTCGGGTATATAGGGCAGTGTTACAGTATGATAATTATAAAGGGGTGCTCTCACTATGCGATTTCGCATCAGACAACGCTAATACAGACTTGGGCCTCCACGTACCTTCGGGTATATTTGGGAGGACAAATTTTAGGTGCTATCCATCCATAGTGAACCAAGTCGGCTGCCCTGAAATTGTGATACATCGAACACAACATTCAGGGAGATTACCTACCCGTACTTCTTGGTTCACCAGGAGGTATTCTATAGTTGACAGTTTCTTGGTAAACCCTTTTGCCTAGCATTACCCTCTTTTTGTTTATTTGTTTTTGGATAAAATAAATCACTAATCATGGAAGAATGCAATCCTACCCCCCGTCGTTCACGTAGATTAGCTTTAAAACCACCTTTACCGCCGGAAGTTACTTATGGTATGCGAAGGCGATCCTGATCTGCCGAATCAAGTACAATTTGTACCTCTGGTGAAACATCATCATTTAAAATAGAGCTAGCTCAAATTGTTTCCACACATCTCAGTTCAGCTACTATTGTCGAAATAAAGTCTTCACAGCTACCCGTGATCACGATCCATTCAATTGCTGAGACCATACCTCCTGGACCCGACGTTGTTCAATCACAAATTGATCTAGATCCTGTCTCTTCTTTGCCAGAAATTCTGAATCCTGAACAGCCGGAAGTTGTTCCTACTTTAGCCACTCCACAAATATATGTAGCCACTGAAACTCCTATATCATACAGTCGACCGTTTGAAATATATTTTGGGCTTGACGGTGAAGTTCTTCCTCTTGGTTTAATCGCGATTGAAGAAATCCCACAACTTGATACACCTTTAAGTCAAACCCACTTTAGGGGAGACTTTTACTAGTAGTAGTCTTTTCCTCAATCGTTTCCATCTGCTTTTGTTGATCCCATTTCCATTCAATCTTCCGTTGATTTTAGAGAGTATACATTTGGTCATACAACCATGCCTGAACCAACATCTTCGGTTGGGTATACTATTCCAATTACGTCAACTCCTACCCTCACTACTCCGTCGATGTTCACAACCTCACCAGAGTCATATTTGCACGGAGGCCCTTCGGTCCCAACAGGCTAAAATCATTACCTGGCACATTCTCTGGTCAATATTCAAGACCATGGTCATTACCAATGTCATCATATGGTGTTTTAACTGATAGTCCTATAGTTAGTACTGAACAATTTGAATCATTACATCCACCATCAGGGCAATATCAATTCGGTCCTTATGGGTCAATTCCTTTAAGTACTATTAGGGTCCTATGATTTGGTAGATTTGCAAGACAAATGACAGGGTAACATCAAACCAACTTTGGAGCCCTAGGACCTAGCCTTCCCGGACTCAGAGAGGGCTCTCTCTATTATGCAAAGGATGTGAACTTGTTTGCTTTTTATGTTTTTGATTTTAGGCTAGTTGTTAAGTATATTTTGGTTTGTTTTAGGTTTTTTGAGGGAGAATTGATCAAAGGATAACTAGATCAAAATTTTGTCAGTTCAACTGGGCTATGGGGTCGATAAGGTCGAGACTACCTCAAAGGGTGGACAAGGTATATTGCAGGGCCGACTTGGTCGAGATAAATGGATTCTTTGGGTGTAAGTGAAATGAGATGGACACTAATTTTGTGAAAGACAAAGAGGTTTTAAGCATAAATAGTTTAAAAAAAAAATTCATGTGGTAGGGCTAACCATTAATCACTATAAATGAAACTCAAACTGATAGATGCATAAAATATAACATTCAAATGATACATAGAATTATAAGACCCTCTAAATTTGGGAAAATCACCTTCAGACTTTTGGGAAAAAAAATAAGGCTAACAAACAACTCAACCTATGAAGAGGGAACTCCTAAACATAATATTTTGAGCTATTTGGAACTTTGAAATAAGACTACAGAGCATGGGAAAAGGGAAAGATCGAAACAAGACCTCTTTGGCTTAACTAGAAAACCAATACTTCAAAGAGAGATTTCAGAGATGGAGTTTTGGTTAGCTATGAGTAAGCAGGGCATACCATGAATCATACTAGATAGCATACATAATAACAATTAATGAAATTGATAACAAGTTATTAGGGTATCAAAGAGAAGTTAATAATTCTTTGACATAACCAAGATAGAAGAAAAACATAGAAGCTGTAATGAATCAGGAAACTTGAGGTGCCTCCATGGGCATGTCTCAAATATATTCTTTACTGACCTACAACAAGCAAGAAGCATGGAAACATGTATGATAAACTAAGGAAACATAACAGATAAGGAACACAATACCATTCACCAAGCCATGGAATCCTATAAATAGTCCTCTTCCACCATCCTAGTCAAGTAATAAATCATCCACTTCATGAGACAAAGTATTTCTTCAAAGCTTGTAATACTATGTATTGCTCTATAAAATGAAGTTCATCCTTCTTGTTATAATGAAATATTTTGGAATATATAGGCCAAAGAGAAAGAAACTATCCTAGAGCACCTAGAAGACCATTGGCCTAATACAAATATCTGATTTTTTCCTTGAGGCACTGGAAAATTTGGCCCAATTTCCGGCGGCCAATTCGTCGCTATTCTGACACATAGTTGTCGCAAGAGTGACAGTTCGAGGATGGGAAAAATGTGGTTTTCCATCCCGTCGCAATTCCGACGCACTTATAAAGTGTCGCACTACTGACACTTTTTCCATCGCTTCCAAACAAGTGTCGCTCTTACGATGTTTCCCAAACCGTCACGCTTTCGACGTTTGTAAACTGTCACACTTCCAACGAAATGTGGTCCGACGTTTTGAAAGTCACTCTTCCAACGTTTGTAAACTGTCGCAATTCCGACAAAATGTCATCCGAATTTTTGAACGTTTCTCTTCTGACGTTTTTAAACTTTTCGTAACTAACGCAATGATGCGATGTTTTTAATCTCTTAAGCGTTTAGCAAAAACATATACATAATTCGCGACAATGTGGTCGACGTTTGAGCGTCGCTCTTAAACATTTGTAAGCTGTCACAATTCAGCGAAATGTAGATTCCGACATTTTGAGCGTCAGCTCGTCCGACGTTTTTATATTAATAGCTCTTCCAGCGTTTTTAAGCTGTGTCGCAATTCCAGGCGCTGAGGCATCAGGTATACTAGCAACCAGTTCAATTTAAAAATAAATGAAACTTTTAAAACGGACGATCAATCTCCAATATTTATTATGAATTGTAGGCATTCCAATGTTATGAAATATTAATATAATAAACCACCCCGTAGCGCTTCGACTATAAACAATCATATAAACATGGCTTTGTATTTCAAAAAACAGGTTTAAAATAGAAACAAGGCAACATTTTTTTTTTCCAATTGTTATGAACATAATTTGACCGTGAAATATTAATATAATAAACCACCCCATAGCGCTTCGACTATAAACAATCATTTTTTTTTCACAAGAGAAAAAACGTTGTTTTGAATATATTATATGAAGTAAAACAGTCCATGAAGTCATTACATTTTCACATCTGAAGATTGGAACCCAAATATCCATCCGGAAAAGTGGAAGTCCCACCCCAGACAGTGATAGAAAAATACCCCATGTCACATACAGGGACTTGATAGAAAACCCAGTAACGGTCCACATGGAGATTATCGACAAATCTGAGAAAGCATCCAAATATGCCCGAGGCATCTATAAGAAAGTGAAATAGCAATATGTAGAATAGTAAAACAATAGATAGAGTACCAACGTCCATTGTTCCAAATACAAATTAAAATACCCAAAATCCTTGAACAGAGAAAAACGCTAATCATGTGAGGAGTGTGATATGTCCAAAATATAAAAATACCATCAGACCATATCAATAAACCAGCAACATAGACCAGCATCGCTAGTTTTGAAGGCAGAGTGATAAACATTAATCATTTTTTTCACAAGAGAAAAAACGTTGTTTTGAATATATTATATGAAGTAAAACAGTCCATGAAGTCATTACATTTTCACATCTGAAGATTGGAACCCAAATATCCATCCAGAAAAGTGGAATTCCCACCCCAGACAATGATAGAAAAATACCCCATGTCACATATAGGGACATGATATAAAACCCAGTAACGGTCCACATGGAGATTATCGACAATCTGAGAAAGCATCCAAATATGCCCGAGGCATCTATAAGAAAATGAAATAGCAGTATGTAGAATAGTAAAGCAACAGATAGAGTACCGACGTCCATTGTTCCAAATACAAATTAAAGTACCCAAAATCCTGCAACAGAGAAAAATTCTAATCATGTGAGGAGTGTGATATGTCCAAAATATAAAAAGACCATTAGACCATATCAATAAACCAGCAACATAGACCAGCATCGCTAGTTTTGAAGGCAGAGTGATAAACATTAATCATTTTTTTTTTCACAAGAGAAAAAATGTTGTTTTGAATATATTATATGAAGTAAAGCAGTCCATGAAGTCATTACATTTTCACATCTGAAGATTGGAACCCAAATATCCATCCAGAAAAGTGGAAGTCCCACCCCAGACAATGATAGAAAAATACCCCATGTCACATACGGGGACATGATATAAAACCCAGTAACGGTCCACATGGAGATTATCGACAATCTGAGAAAGCATCCAAATATGCCCGAGGCATCTATAAGAAAGTGAAATAGCAGTATGTAGAATAGTAAAGCAACAGATAGAGTACCGACGTCCATTGTTCCAAATACAAATTAAAGTATCCAAAATCCTCCAACAGAGAAAAACGCTAATCATGTGAGGAGTGTTATATGTCCAAAATATAAAAAGACTATCGGACCATATCAATAAACCAGCAACATAGACCAGCATCGCTAGTTTTGAAGGCAGAGTGATAAACATTAATCATTTTTTTTTCACAAGAGAAAAAACGTTGTTTTGAATATATTATATGAAGTAAAATAGTCCATGAAGTCATTACATTTTCACATCTGAAGATTAGAACCCAAATATCCATCCAGAAAAGTGGAAGTCCCACCCCAGACAATGATAGAAAAATACCCCATGTCACATACAGGGACATGATATAAAACCCAGTAACGGTCCACATGGAGATTATCGACAATCTGAGAAAGCATCCAAATATGCCTGAGGCATCTATAAAAAAGTGAAATAGCAGTATGTAGAATAGTAAAGCAACAGATAGAGTACTGACGTCCATTGTTCCAAATACAAATTAAAGTACCCAAAATCCTTGAACAGAGAAAAACGCTAATCATGTGAGGAGTGTGATATGTCCAAAATATAAAAAGACCATCAGACCATATCAATAAACCAGCAATATAGACCAGCATCGCTAGTTTTGAAGGCAGAGTGATAACCTGTCAACACATAAAATAGTATCATAAAGCGGATACAGGAAATGTGCAGAGACATGTATTGTTGATATACGCCTCACACAAAAAGCATCCATGATAGAGAAAAAATATGTATAAACCCAGGGTCGATTGTATGTTTTGGCTCGCTTGTTCCCGGAAATAAAAACCATCTGCAGAAACCCAGGCTCGCTTGTAAGATCAGGCTCGCTTGATTCCAAAATTGGTAACCATCTGTTGCATCCGAGATGTAAGGTTCAGGCTCGCTTGTTTCCATTAGTATCCCACTACAGCATCCACCCTGTTCATAGAAAAAAGGTTCCTGTAGATATACAGAGAAAGAGTATAATACGTAGACCATATAAACATGGCTCTGTATTTCAAAAAACAGGTTTAAAATAGAAACAAGGCAACATTTTTTTTTTCCAATTGTTATGAACATAATTCGACCGTGAAATATTAATATAATAAACCACCCCGCAGTGCTTCGACTATAAAAAATCATATAAACATGGCTCTGTATTTCAAAAAACAGGTTTAAAATAGAAACAGGGGAACATTTTTTTTTCTAAGTAAAGTTAATCTATTAACAGTGAGAATAAAATTACACCGAAGTCAAAAAAATTTCCCAGACTCATGGAAAATTTGTCATCAAAAAATAAAAAAAGAAGACCGCCCTCATATGAGGAAACCAGTCTTGAACATTTACAGAATTCAAAAATATTACAGAGGTCCAGCACAGTAATATAATCTAAAAGTAGCCCAATTAAGTGGGCCGCGAAGAAAGAAAAACAAATTAACCAAACTACTCCTCTGGTGGTTCCTCGACGATTAGGCACCATCCTTTGGAAGGTCCAGGATTTTCAGGTGCTATCCCCACATTCATGCCACTACTCCCCTCCTGAAGGCCCGAATGGTGGCCGAATTTTTATGAGCTCAGACCCGCCAAATGGGTGCATTGTTCTTCCATTTGGGCCTCCTCACGGAAAACCACAATAATTGAAGCTGTGATTCGTGGGCGGTTCAGAGAGAAATTAAAGGAAAAAAGCGTAGTGCACTTCGTGGGAGAAGGTGAAGTGGTGGGGAAATGAGGAGTAGGGGAGCCCATACGGTGGCCAGATCCTAGAACCCGACCCCGCTTACTTCTAGTATTTGGATAGCGACTTGCGTGATAATCACTGGACTAGGAAGAAGACTTGGTTGAGGGGCTGGAGGGAGCGTGTAGGGGTTGACCTCTAGTGCTCCCCCTGCGGCAACGCATACTTTGACACAGGCGAGGCATGGGTGCAGTCTCAGCAGTGGGCACAAGACGAGACGAAGAAGCAAAATTCCAAGAAATAGAGGAAGACAGACACAGAACAGACCGACAAAAATGTAGATATGCACCAAGGTCTAAGCAGCAGTTCAGCTGGCCACTTCTCCTTCTCGTCACAGTGAACAGGGAGTGTAACCCAACAATCGTCTAGTCTGAAAAACCATAGCAAAACGCAATTTTATCGACTCGACTGAAATGCAATCGAAGAACGCTTGTCATAATTAATCTCTGATCATTAATGAGAGCCGAAGGCCAGATCATATTGGAGCATGTATAGATGTTAACGAAAGTGGATCCGATTGGAGGGCTTGATGTTAAAACTTAATGCGATTTGATGTGAAAACCTTGGAACTTAATTGAACAACGTTAAAACTTAATGCGATTGATATGAAATCGCCACATCCATGTCCCATTGCCTTAAACGCCATCGAATGCACCCGCATCCGAGAACAGGGCAACATTTGATTGAGGACACATGGCAGAAATTGATTGGAGCGGATTTTTGTTTGGGCCACTCGCGTAGTGGAAATCCGGACCCGAAAAATATTAGGGCGAATTTGATAAGAAATTCGCGTCACAACTCTCCCTCCGTACGCCAGCCCAACTTCAGACCCGCAAAATATTAGAGGGGAATTCAATTGGTTTTTGCGTCACAAAATTGGCCGACGTCACCAGGCTATTTTGGAACGTGAATTTGGTTTGAATTATGGTT
>JAXQQM020086656.1:0-30708 GCA_034641835.2 Pinus albicaulis
GGTGTCTGCTCAACTTAGTGTTCCTAAATTGATGTCATAAATTGTCAACCAGGGCTAGTAAACTGTTGAAGTGAAGTGCACTATATGTGCGTAGGTATCTTCTTCCTACTTCGTTGTGTTTAGTATTTTTCTAGTGTTTTTGGTTTTGTATTTTTGTGTTAAGAGGAAAAGAACTAGATTGTTGGCAAAGAGAAGTTACTGATCACACTAAAACAGAACAAAATCTACTCTAAACTGTGTATGACACCTAAGAACAGAAAATGCTAATTCACAAATTGCAAAGCTTGAAAAGGAAAGTAACTCATAACATTAACTCGGTCCAATTAATTTCATTAGAGGTGTGTTGGAACAACTTGAGAAAAGGATAAGTTTGATGTAATGAAGTTCTCTTTAATAAACAACAACTTACAATATCACAAAGAAAATCTTATCCAGGGTTAGAAATTTGTTGGAACACTTTGAGAAAAGATTATCTGCAATTTAGTAAGGAATTCTATGCTAACATAACTTATGATACTAGAATTAAACCACTTTTCAACTCAAAATATTACTATTAAGCCTCATTCAAGGGTTAGAGATCTCTTGGAATAGCTTTGGAAAAAAGGTTGTTTGTAAAATTATGAGAAATTGCAGAATAGTCAAGAACTTCAAAATGATATAACTAATTCTTGTCCATATGATGATGATGTGTTAAAAGAAATTAAGAACAAGAGCAGTTTGTAAATAATGAAGGCCTTTAAGTCTAATTTAACAGAACTAGAATACAACTAACTAATAAAACTTGAAATACAATGAACAAAACTGAACTAAAATGCAATTAACCTCCGAAGTATTATATCTCTATCTCATTCACGTGTTAGTGATATATTAGAACAGTTCATAAGAATGAGATTGACTGTAACATTCGATGTAAGTGAACATAAAACATGAAGTTCATAAAACTGCCTAAATTAGGAACAAAACAGAGCTAAAGTCACTTATCTAAAAAAAATATGCACAAATCCTTTTGGACAGTAGGGGCCCTCTACCATCGGATTGGCACACGAATCTCCTCAAGATTGCTTCAGATCATGCATTAAAGTTTTACTTCTTTCATTAAAGGAGAACGCTTCAGAAACAAAGTATCACAGTTTTGGAAAACTTAACAACAAAACAACAACTAGCTAACTGTCTCTCGGTTCACTGAGTTATTTTTATAAGAAAAATACATAACTGTCATTGAGAATAAATATGGATAGGTGTCTTTTTCAATCAAAATTGAATTAGAACTCCTGTTGAGGCCTCGTACTTTGCTGAAGACATCTACAGAGTCCTTGTCCTGGTAGAAGTCTACTTCTTAGTTTTGGTCTCCTCCACATGCATAACCACTTGCAGATTTTTGCTCAGACTTCGTAGAGGGAAAGGAATGATGTAGATGAGTTCTGGAATTCAACCATATGCATTTTTCCTTTTAAGTGACACCTGTAACCTGTGTGAACATAAAGATAGTTGCGGAATGTGCGACTAGCTACAGAATGGCTGCATTGTGTAGCTAAGTCTAGTCAAAAATCACTACAACAACAAGACCACAAAAGTTTAGTAAGTCAGTTATTGCATGCATTCTTAAAGTAACTTTAATCATTCCTATTGATCTTTTAAGCCTATAATTAACAGAGGATAAATGGAATGAAGTGAAATTTGGTGAAAGGAAAGGACATCTTTGGGGCTCAACATACCCCCACTGAAAAGCTTTTGCATGTCCTCATGCAATCAATCCATGTATTCTGAAACTTCTGCTAGGACATCTAGCTTCCTTTTTATGCTTTGCTTGATGTTTAATGGCATCCTAGGCTTCCTTATGACCAATTTGAACCTCATATTTATAAGTGCCCTGCTCAACTTTTTGTTTTTCTTCTTCAGCTTCTCACTAGCCTTGTACAATTTTTTCATTTGCAGAGAGAGAGTTGTGTTCATATCACTTTTCAGCTTGACTTGCTCCATTAAAATTTCATTTTCATTATTTTTATGCCTAGTAAATATTTCCAATTCATATTTATCTCTTCTTGGCAGTTCAATTGGAGATTTTTGTGGGCTAAGAGTTCTCCCTCTGCTTTCTGAGGCTCTCTTTTCTAATGACTCAACATAATTATAGATTTTTTGTTGGGCTGGGTCTACCTCCGGAGTTCCTCCATCAAGATCCTCTTCGTACTGGTATTCAGGAGATCTGTCAATTGGTGTCTCTTCATCTTCAATATCTATGATTCCTGTTTGTTTAACTCCAGTCTTCTTCAATATGCCTCTATGCCTATGGCTTCTTCTTAGTTTAGATGGTCCCTCACCTCTCTCCTTAGCATACTTCCTTATTATCTTCTCTTTTTTAAGTTGTTTCTTGATTTCGGCCAATTTTTCAGACATAATCTCCTCATTGCCCTCTTGTATGGATTTACCAGTTTTAATTTCAATAAATTTGGAAATTTTCCCTCTCCTGCTTCTTCTTGCAAGTTTGCCTTCAGATGGAGTTTCTTTAGGTTCTTCAAAATGATTCCTCAAGAGGAACTCATCCCAACTGTCTCCCACCTTTTTCAAATGATGCTCAATTAGGATTTTAACTAGGCCATGGTGATACAAGGTGGTTTCCAAAAACTGAACCCTCTTTTGGACATTAGAAGCCATTCTCTTTACGCTATGAAGTAAGAAAAAGGGTAAATTGATTTCTTCATCTAGGAAATGCATCATAAGTCGAATGTGATAAAAATATAGGGTGCCAAACCTTACCTCACAAGTTACAATTTTTTGCAGAATTAACAGGATATTTTGCCACTTATTCTTTAAGGATGAACTAGGAATGCCTTTCTTGAAAACTGAGATATCCATACCTGGTGTTTTAAGCATCTACCTCCATGCTTCATTGTGAAATTCCTTGTTTTTGAACCATCGTTCACCTTGCCTTTGTATTTCTGCTGCTTCTGCAATGAAGGATTCTGTGATAATGAATTTGACATCACCTATTTCAACTTCTGACCCGTTGAAGGACCGGGAAAATGTCTTGGTAACCTCCTTATGGAATCCATTAAACTTTTCCAAAAACTATAGCCACCCAAACTACTGTAACATCTCTCTAATCTGTGGGTAACCCTCTAGGTATTTGGTTCCAACTGGTTCGGACCTTACAATGAGTCCCATGGCTTCTTTTCTCTATCTTCAATTTACTGCTCCGTTACTACTCTCTTATTCAAGGTAAAAATGGCTGTAGAGAGTTGTTTTCACCCCAAAGATGACTTCTCTATTTTTGCAGACATAAATTGGCTACAGAAAAATGACATGAAGTGGTTATGGAATGAGTGAAATACGGTGAGGGTAAATTACACGAATAAATGAGTTTGAGAGTTGTCATGGAGTGAAAGACCGCGGAAAAATATCGTGAAAATTTCAAAATCATCACTGAATACTTCGGGTTAGTGACGTGACCTAATAGGTCACTTCAACGACTAACCATTAATTTTTAATAAATGATGATTTGATATGGCGGAATGGAAGGGATTTTTCCATGAATTTTATGATAGGCTTGATAGGCTTGATCAATATGAATAATCAAAATAACTTCTTCAATTTTATTACTCTGTTACTGCTCTCCTATTCAAGGTAAAAATGGCTGTAGAGAGTTGTTTTCACCCCAAAGATGACTTCTCTGTTTTTGCAGACAAGAATTGGCTACGGAAAAATGAAATGAAGTGGTTATGGAATGAGTGAAATACGGTGAGGGTAAATTACACAAATAAATGATTTTGAGAGCTGTCATGGAGTGAAAGACCGCGAAAAAATCTCGTGATAATTTCAAAATCATCACTGAATACTTCGAGTTAGTGACGTGACCTAATAGATCACTTCAAGTACTAACCATTAATTTTTAATAAATGATGATTTGATATGGCGGAATGGAAGGGATTTTTCCATGAATTTTATGATAGGCTTGATAGGCTTGATCAATACGAATAATCAAAATAACTTTATGAAACATACATATAACTTAACCATACTATAACTTTCATAATCTGTTATCATAATAATTTCACAAGTTACCTTAGCCCTTCTTTTGATTTTTTTTGTGGTTTTTAATATGCTTTGTCTTTCTTTGAAAATCATTGATCTTTCAGTCTTCATAATCCCTTTGATTTTGCTTGTTGAAATAGGTGTGCAGGATCAATTTGCTGTTGAACAAGTGGTTGCTGGATATTTGCCTGCAGGATATCTGGCTACAGAATGTCTGGCTGCAGAATGTCTGGTTGCAGAATATACCTGTAGAAGCTTTGAACATGGATGGAATGTAGTATGAAATGAAATAAAATGGATCATTAAATATGGTGGAATGAAGCATGGGTGAAGTGAAATATGATGGAATGAAATGGATCATAAATGTGAAGTGGAATAAATATGAAAAGTGGCCTACAACTTATGATTTGTAATACTCAATTGCAGAAAAAGATCAAATTTGAAATAAAAATGAGATGGTCCATGAAATGGAGTGAATGAAGTATGGATGAATGGAGTGAATGAAATATGAATGAAGTGAGATATGATGAAGTGAAATGGATCATAAGTGGAATGTGATATGTAATGTGGGCCTGCACTTATGATTTTATGATAGTTGCTTGCAGGAAAAGAACAATTTTGAAAAGGTAAAGTGTCAGACAAATTCTGATTTTCATTTTATCTTTTCTGTATAAACATGCTAATCAGTGATTAGTTTTCATGTTTATGCTCCTTTTTTTTCTTTTTTTTTCTTTTTTTTTTCTTTTTTTTTTTTATGCATCTAATTTTAGAAAATACCATTAAGTTGATGAAGAAGAAGGATTCTTCTTCATTAACTTCACATCACTGTTCTCCTGGAATATCTTGAAAAATTCTTCTCTTGAAAGTGGCTTATGATACAGTTTCAATCTATGACCATTTACAAGAAAAGTGACCTCATCTTCATCTATTGTCCTGATTTTTATTGCTCCATTGTCAAAAAATTTCACAATTTCATATGGCCCAAGCCAATGTGTTTGGAATTTACCTTGAAAATATTTGAACTTTGAATCAAACAAGAGGGCTCAGTCACCTTCTTTGAATTTCTTTTCCTTAATATACTTATCATGCATCTAGTCCTTTGCTGCTGGACTATATTTGTTCTTTGGACTGCATCCTGTCTGATCTCATCCAATTCATTAATCTGCTCCAACCTATGCTTTTGTGCTTCTGTTAGATCAAGTCCTAGCTAGACTACCATTTTAAAAGTTTGAATCTGAAATTCTATGGGAAACAAAACTTGTTTTCCATAAACAAGTTCATAAGGAGTATGACCTGTTGTACTTCTCCATGTAGTTCTATAGGCCCACAAGGCTTCAGGAAGCCTGTCTGCCCAATCTCTTCTATGTAAATGAACAGTATTTGTTAGGATCTCTTCAATGACCTTATTAGTAGATTCCACGTGACCATTTGCTTGTGGATGATAGGGAGTAGATTTTCTGTGTCTGATTTTTTACCTCTCCATCATTTGTTCCACTAGCCTTGATGTGAATTGAGCTCCTTGATCTGTAAAAATTTCTCTTGGGACACCAAAACGAGTAAAAATGTCCTCAAAAAGAAAATTAACTATAGATGCTTCAGTAACAGAAAGTAATGGCTTGGCCTCTACCCATTTGGTAACATAATCAGTGCAAAATAATATATATTTTTTTTGTCTTGATGGAGGACTAATAGGTCCTACAAAATCTAAAGCTCATTTCTCAAAAGGTTCAATATGTACCTAAGGCTGCAATGGCATCTCACCTGAAGGAGAAGGTTTCCCTACCCTTTGGCAATTGTCACACCTTTTGACATACTCTTTAGCATCTTTAAAAAGGGATGGCCAATAGTATCCTAAATGAAGGATCTTATAGGCTGTTCTTTTATCAAAGAAAGTGTTCGCCATGTCTACCATGACATGCCTTGAGAATTCTGCATCTCATCTTCGAACATGACTTCCTAATGATAAAGTCTCTGACTCATGGTATAACTAATTAGGCAACCCATGAATATTTTTCACTGTCATAAATGATCTTTCTTTTGTCTCTTGCATTCGTTATTGAAGGAAATTTCCCTGAAACTAAATAATTAGCAATGTCAGCAAACCAAGGAGTCTGAGTAGAAATTGCAAAAAGATATTCATCCGGGAATTGATCTTCAACTGGAGTGTTATCTTTGATGTTTTGGAGTCTAGATAGGAAATCAACTATTGTGTTTTGTTTTCCAGGCCTATCTAGAATGGTAATGTTGAATTCTTGTAAAAGCAATAACCATCTTATGACTTCGCCATTAGTAATTGATTTGTTCATTAGATATCTAATTACAGAGCGATTTGTGTGAACAAAAGTTTTATAGCCTGTTATATAGTATCTGAATTTGTTTATGGCATGAACAACAACTAAAAACTCTTTTTCAGTTACAGTATAATTTAACTCTAAAGGAGTCAAATTTTTACTTGTATAGTAGATGGCATAAGGAATCAGGTCTTTTTGTCCCACACGTTCCCAAAGTCAGATTCGAGGCATCTCCGTTGAAATATGAAAAGGTAATTTCAAATTAAGTCCCCTTAAAATAGATGCTTCCGAGATTTTTTTGTTTTTGTGGTTTCAGTTACACCGAAATCGGGATTCCACTTGAATTCACAATCTTTGGTAAGTAATTTGAAAAGTGGAGATGCTATCTTGGTGAAGTTTTTTATAAACCTTCGATAATATCCTGTAAATCCTAGAAAAATACTAACATCTATTTGACAACTTGGAATAGATAAGTTAGAGATGGCTTCAACTTTTGACTCATCAACTCTAATCCCATCCCCTGAAATGTGATCTCGCAAAACAATTCCTTCAATAAACGTCATAAAACACTTTTCATGACTTAGTGAAAGATTCGCTTCTTTACATCTCTTTAAGAATTTTTCCAAGTTTGCTAAGGCTTCTTCAAAATGTGTTTCACAGACCGTGAAATCATCCATATACCTCTACACAATCAGCGTACAGATTCAAAATATCTCTAGTAGCACGTCTTTGAAATGTTGTAGGTGCATTGCATAGTCCAATGGAATACTGTAAGAATTTCAAAGGACGTAAATGGTTTTGTCTTGATCTTCAAGTGCTACTTGAATTTGGTTATAACCACTAAACCCATCTAAAAATGAGAAGTAATTTTTTCCAGCTAATGTATCTAACACCTGATCTATGAAAGGTAGGGAAAAATGATCTTTAAGAGTAGATTTGTTTAATTCCTGGTAGTCAATACATACCCTCCATTTACCATTTTTCTTTGGCATAATTACCAAAGGAGAAACCCACTGAATATCTGAAATGGGATAGATAAAGTTGACATTTAACAATTTCTGCAATTCCTCTTTAACAATCTCCCTAAGATTTGGATTCATCCATCTCTGAGGTTGTCTGATTGGTTTACAATTTTCCTCTATGTAGATGTGATGAGTGCAAGTCTTAGGGCTTATCCCTTTCATATCAGTGTACTCCCATGGCTGCGTAAGAAGATAGAATCTACCACTAGGTTCGACTCAGCCTTTTTCTGAAGAGATTTCTGTCCTTGCCTATGTTTAAAGTTTACTCCTGAAATATCTCAATTGTGAGTCACAATTTATCCGGAACAAAGAGACATCTCGTCTTCATGATAAAAACTCATGTTGGATTCTTTTGAAATTGTTCATGTTTGTATTTCAAGAGAGGATTCAAAATTTTCTTTGTATTCAGACCGTCATCTTCACCACTGAATGTCTTCATCCTCAATCCATTGAGTATCATCCAATTCTGTAATTTTTTTTGCTAGAGGATACAAGGTAAATTTCTTGGTTGAACTACCATCAGAGATGTACATATCACTAGATCTACAGCTAATGAAATCATCAGCTGTAGTTAACCAAGGTCTTCCTAATATAATAGGATGTCCTCCTAGATTATTCTTAGGAGTTAGGATCATAAAATCCACAGGATGCTCCCAAGAATCTAGGGACACTGGAATGTCTTCTATTACCCCATCAGGGTTGATCACAGATCTGTCTGCTAATTGTAATAATGTGGGTGTAAAAATAAGATTAGGAAGTTTTAGTTTATCCATGATTTGTCTACTCATGATATTGATTGTTGCTCCTAAATCAATAAGTTTGTTTTGGATCTCAGTTCCATTGATGTCTATTTTAACAACTGGATTTCCTAGGTCTAGATACTTTGGAATGGCAATCTTACCCATCATGATATCTGTTATTTTTCCTGCTAGTTGAATTTTCTTTATCTCTTTAATTCTTTTTCCTGTTTTTTTCATGCTCAACTCCTTTATTGTTTTTGCTAAGATTGGAATTTCCTTGATAGCTTGTAATAATTGGATCTTAATACAATAAAGGAAATCATAATTAGGCACCATAATTTGTTTTTCTACACCCCTATCAATTTGTAATCTTTCTGGAAAGGGAGGTGTAGAGGAGGATGTTGATGGCTGCTCTAATATAGGAGTTGAAATTATTGGTTCTTTTTGTTTTGATTTTTCAATGTTTGGAGCTTGAAAATATGTGTTCTCTTCAAGACTTTTATTTACCCGTAGACAATCTTCCTCAGTGTTGTTTTTCTCTTGTATGATTACAGAAGGTTTCTTCTTTTCAAGTATTCTTCCAGACCTAAGTTGAACATCATTAAGGTCTAAAGGAGTAATCAAATAGGTTGGAAATTGTTGGCCTTCTATCATGTATGTGTTCTGAGGATTTTTATTGTTGGGGTTTGGTATGGGTTGGGCAGGTAACTGATTTTTTTTCTGAGGAAATGGTAATGGAAGTGGTGGATTTTGATGTTGTGGATTTTGAGGATTTTGTTGAAGATTTTGTTGAGGAGGGAAATTTGGATATGGTGGATAGGATGGTGGATATTTATAGTACTGAGAGTAACTTCCATATGGATTTTGTTCTCCTTATGCCCAAGTTTGAGATTGATTTTGGAATTGGGGCCAAGGTTTCTGCTAAGAATTCCAATTTGGTGGGGGTTGATTATACAGCTGATCATGGAATCCTTGTGTTTGAGGTCCTTGCCAAGGCCTTCTAGAGACAAAATTGAGAGATTATGTGGAATTTGTAGGAGTTTCTTCTTGAAAGACAGCTTTAAGACCAGGAAGTGAAGGACAACTCTTGGTCTCATGTTTTTCTGAACAAATTACACAAGTCTCTACTACTTTTGCATCCAAAGGGCACTCTCTCAAGGCATGCTTCTTTCTACATTTGGGACAAAAGATTGTTAAGGCATTAGATTCAGCTTTTTGCTTGTTTTGTAACTTGAGGGTGTCTATTTGCTCACTAAGACTCCCTAAAATGTCAGATTTGAATTCATCAAGCATATGCCCTATTTCTGCCCTACTTACTGTCCCAGAAGCAGACTTACTTGCCCTTGCAAGATCAAGGTCTCTTGGTACTTTTACAGTTTTAGATTTCCCTCTTGAAAGTTTGATACATAATTCAGCTATTTCAGGTAATGTGAGCTAAGATATATCCCCTTTTCCCATCATATTAAGGATATCTAACGATTCATCCCTAATTTTCTTGAACAAGAGAGCTTTCAAAGTATCTTGGTCTAAGTTTTCCATTTTTTCCCTCTTGATGTTATAGTTAAACCTCTCCAACAAATCTTCCAAATTTTCATCCTCTTTTTGTAGCATTTTAAACACTTCCTCCTTATGGTTTACTATCATACAGTAATCCAAATACCTCTCTAAAAATGCTTGTTTCATGTCTTCCCATGTCCTAATAGAACTGTTGATCAAACTCATAAACCATTTTAATGCTGCTCCTTTAAATGTTGAAGGGAATAGTTTAAGTTTTTGGGCATCTTGTAAGTAATCATAGGTTCTACACAGGACTTCAAATTCAAATAGAAAGGTTTCAGGATCTTCACTTTTGATTCCATAAAATTTTGGAAGGACAGAGGGTGAAATGTTTTTCATAGTTGCATTGGTTTCTTCATCTACTATAGGAAACCCAAAAGAGCTTCCCATTTCCCTTCTACCTCTTCCTTTGCCTCCTTCTTCACCTCTACCTCCTTCTCCTTTGGCTCCTCTACCTCTACCTCTACCCCCTCCAAATAGTGTGTGTTCTCCATTAAAGACTCCTCCTCCCCCTTCTTCTACCATAGTTGATTCTTCTGTGGAAGTGGAAAAGTTTATGTCTCTAACAAGGGTCCTTGAATCTTCTTCTAGGACAGGTTCAGTGGATGAAGTGGAAGGTATTTCTGATGGAATATATTATCTTAAATCTTCTGGAAGTATATGATCAGTAAAGCATGGGATGTGGGTTTGAGTTGGAGGTGTGCTACCTCTTGGTCTTGGTGGAACAAGTGGTGTTCTAGAAATCAAGCTTCTGCTTCTTATGAATCTACCCCTTGAGTCTCTTTCTCTACGCATATAATTTTTTTTGGGAGGTAAGAAACAAGGCTACCTAGTTACACTTCCCTGGCAACGGCGCCAAAATTTCTGCTCAACTTAGTGTTCCTAAATTGATGTCATAAATTGTCAACCAGGGCTAGTAAACTGTTGAAGTAAAGTGCACTATATGTGCCTAGGTATATTCTTCCTACTTCGTTGTGTTTAGTGTTTTTCTAGTGTTTTTGGTATTGTATTTTTGTGTTAAGAGGAAAAGAACTAGATTGTTAGCAAAGAGAAGTTACTGATCACACTAAAACAGAACAAAATCTACTCTAAACTGTGTATGACACCTAAGAACAGAAAATGCTAATTCACAAATTGCAAAGCTTGAAAAGGAAAGTAACTCATAGCATTAACTCAGTCCAATTCATTTCATTAGAGGTATGTTGGAACAACTTGAGAAAAGGATAAGTTTGATGTAATGAGGTTCTCTTTAATAAACAACAACTTACAATATCACAAAGAAAATCTTATCCAGGGTTAGAAATTTGTTGGAACACTTTGAGAAAATATTATCTGCAATTTAGTAAGGAATCCTATGCTAGCATAACTTATGATACTAGAATTAACCCACTCTGCAACTCAAAATATTACTATTAAGACTCATTCAAGGGTTAGAGATCTCTTGGAATAGCTTTGGAAAAAAGGTTGTTTGTAAAATTATGAGAAATTGCAGAATAGTCAAGAACTTCAAAATGATATAACTAATTCTTGTCCATATGATGATGATGTGTTAAAAGACATTAATAACAAGAGCAGTTTGTAAATAATGAAGTCCTTTAAGTCTAATTTAACAGAACTAGAATACAACTAGCTAATAAAACTTGAAATACAATGAACAGAATTGAACTAAAATGTAATTAACCTCCGAAGTATTATAGCTCTATCTCATTCACGTGTTAATGATATATTGGAACAGTTCATAAGAATGAGATTGACTGTAACATTCGATGTAAGTAAACATAAAACATGAAGTTCATAAAACTGCCGAAATTAGGAACAAAACAGAGCTAAAGTCACTTCTCTAAAAAAAATATGCACAAAGCCTTTTGGACAGTAGGGGCCCTCTACCACCGGATTGGCACACAAATCTCCTCAAGATTGCTTCAGATCATGCATTAAAGTTGTACTTCTTTCATTAAAGGAGAATGCTTCAGAAACAGAGTATCACAGTTTTGGAAAACTTAACAACAAAACATCAACTAGCTAACTGTCTCTCGGTTCACCGAGTTATTTTTATAAGAAAAATACATAACTGTCATTGAGAAGAAATAGGGATAGGTGTCTTTATCAATCAAAATCGAATTAGAACTCCTGTTGAGGCCTCGTACTTTGCTGAAGACATCTGTAGAGTCCTTGTCCTGGTAGAAGTCTACTTCTTAGTTTTGGTCTCCGCCACGTGCATAACCACTTGCAGATTTTTGCTCAGACTTTGTAGAGGGAAAGGAATGATGTAGGTGAGTTCTGGAATTCAACCTGATGCGTTTTTCCTTTAGGTGACACCTGTAACCTGTGTGAACATAAATATAGCTGCGGAATATGCGACTAGCTACAGAATGCCTGCATTCTGTAGCTAAATCTAGTCAAAAATCACTACAACAACAAGACCACAAAAGTTTATTAAGTCAGTTATTGTGCATGCATTCTTAAAGTAACTTTAATCATTCATATTAATCTTTTAAGCCTATAATTAACAGAGTATAAATGGAATGAAGTGAAATTTTGTGAAAGGAAAGGACATCTTTGGGGCTCAACAGAAGGCACTAATTTCCACTATTAGAGGGATTGATCCTATAGATTCTAATCTTATTACTTTCGATCTTGAGAACTTTGTTCCTCTCCTCCCATCTCAGGTGGTTTTTTTTATTCAAGTTATTGTGATGGGAAAAAACATTCATAGGACTGTTGTTGATGAAGGTGCTTCGAACTGTATCATGTCTATCACGTGTTGGAAATCCATCGAACCTCCTCCATTGAGTAAAACGCCAAATACCTTGGAAGCTTTCGACGATAGGGGTTCTCGACTATATGGTATTCTCAAATCATTGCCCATCCAATTAGAGGGAAAAACGTTAACTTTATAAGTTGAGGTGGTAGACACCAACTTGAATTATAATCTCCTTCTTGGACACAGTTGGACTCATGCCATGGTTTGCGTGGTCTCCACCATTTTTCGTGTCCTCCGTTTTCCTCATCAAGGAAAAATATTGATTGTCGATCAATTAGCTTTATTTTCCTCTTATTCTTCAACAGGAAACATTCCATATGTTGGTAATACCACTACCCCATATGAGAACATTTGATCCAGGTGGATATTGGTGGCCACCCACCTATTCCATTTTGACCCGCACCATCAATTCTTGCAACTTTTCACATTCAGCACAACTTACTATTTTTAGCAAGTTTTCGGGTCCCACACTCCCAGAGCCGTTTTGGAGCCTTAATGATCCAGGTCGATATTGATGGCCACCTACCTATTCCATTTGAACCCCCACCATCAATTCTTTCAGTTTTTAAGTTGCAGCACAACATACTATTTTTAGCAGTTTTTCAGGTCTTAAACTTCCGGAGCCATTTTGAGGCCCTAAATGACATTTTTTGGGAAAATCGGTCCTCGCTATTGCACACATTGAAATTTTTACTCCTCGAATATATATTTCTAACGAGGTATGATACACGTCAAATGCAGATCGTATGTCGAAGTTACGTTTCCAGGAAGTTGAAACACCAATTTACCCAAACGGGGCCCATAGTTTTGGTGCTTCATCTCCTAGGGTTAAGTTTTTGGACGTTTAGAGTTCTCCATTGTTTCTCAATAATAAATAGGCCCTCGAGCCTCATTGTAACACAGTTCAGAGGCACTACATCTCTTCTCATAGATATGCTACCAGCACCCTAGCTATTTTTATTTCCATTATGTCTGTAAGCATATTTCAGTCATTATTTTATTAATAAATTGAAGTATTATTTCCGTTGCATCTCTGTGTTTATGTCTATTTCTGTATTTTATTGCGTTCCTGCATAAATCCGGATCAGTGGTATCAAAATGGTCTTCTCTTTCACTATTTTTCTTTGCATGTCCCCAACACATTCAGGGTATAAGGAGTTAGGGCTCGATCTGTTTGAACCCTTGCAAGATCAGCCTCGCAAACCCTAAAGACCTCCCATGGCAGAAGAAAATAAAGGCTAAGGAGTAGGAGATCCTACCAAAATATTGCTCGAGGAGGCCCTTGAGAAAAAAAGGAACGCGATGATGGATAAATTTTCTCAAATCCTTCAAAAACTGCCCACCTATGGCGCTTTTGTAGCCAACAGTCGCTCTAGAGGCACCACTCCCCTCAAGGTACAGGTAAACTTGACATTCCTATATTTGAAGGAAAGATAGATGCAGACGTCATAGATAGATGGTTGAATTTGCTGGAAGGGTATTTCTCGGTCCATGATTTCTCCGACCGAAAAAAGATTATTTTGTAACTCCTCAAAGCCGCTCCCCATGTCAAAGACTGGTGGGAAACCTACTGTGAGCAAGAGGACGAAGGGGAACCCTCTCTGTTCTAGGCCACACCCACTTGGAATTCATTCCGAGACGAAATCAAGGAACAATATTACCCTGTGGGGAGCTATGAGGACAAACACATCCAATGGACCACATTGTGGCAACAAAGGGATCAAGATGTGCACGAACTGACGAATTTGTTCCATACCCTGAGCACAAAGTTGGGTATTAAAGATTCAGAGACATTTGGTGCTTAAGTACTGCAATTTTCTACAAAAACTCATTCAGGAGGAAATGGAGTTCCTCGACTTTACATCGCTTGGCACGACATATCGCTATGCCGCCAAGATCAAGCGGAAATTTAAGCAGAAGAAGCGAGACTTTGGATCTGCAAATCTGAAGCCAGGGAAAGGTGCCCCCGAAGCGCAGAACAAGGAGAAAGGCCAAAGCGGGGAAACTTAGAACAACACAACAAATCCAAAGAAGGACACAGGGAAGTGGTGTGAATTTCATAACCACCCCACTCATAGCACAAACGAGTATCGGGCGAAACATTCGTTGGTGGCCGAAGTAAAGGCAACCGAATCAGATGCATTTTTTGATCTTGAGTCAGAACCAGACAAAGGAAATGAAAAATGGAAGCAAATCATTGATGTAGATCTTAGTGCCATTGTTGCCACCACCAAGATCCAGAGGGAGGATCCCAAGGATCCAGAGGAGGGGGAGTGCCTCTTCCATTCACAGATGTGGGTGAAAGGTTCACTGCAATTCCTTCTCGATAGCAGAAGCTAAAAGAACCTCATTTCAGCAGAGGTCATGAAGCGGATCGGCCTACCAACCATAGCACACCTGCAGCTGTATACCATCGGGTGGCTTCACCCAAGGAGAGATATCTGCATCCACCAAGAGTGTCGCCTTCCGTACATCATCAAGCCATTCATGGATAAGGTATTATGAGATGTTGCTCCTTTTGATGTAGCTGATGTATTATTGGACCAATCACACTTGTGGAGGTGACATGTTGTGTATGAGTCTAGGCCTCGTGCTGTTACTATTACTTTGGGAAATAACTTGTACAGGATACCGGAGGTAGTAACACCTCCTGTCATCTCTTTGACTATTGCAAAACAATGCAGTAAGATTGTTTCCCAAACTAGGAAATTTATTTTCCTTACAACTAGCTCACAGGGAAAGAAAAATATTGTGGCCACAACCACAAAACAGGGCTCCCCTGCACAGCTGCAGCAAATGGACAAAGTCATGGAGGAATACGAGGACATTTTCTCCTCACTCACAGAGGTTCCTCTACACTATTAAGACAAGCACTCCATTGATATGACCCCGACGCACCGCCGCCTGATGTTGTCATAGATCCTGCAACTACACATACAGAATCCACACATGTACTATCTCAGGCTCATAAAGAAACCAAAATTACTAAACGCATCTAGCATGTTCGCCCGTAGGTCCATGCCATCTTCGACAAATCTAATACCCAGTTCAACAGAATTTGCCTCATCTCATGGAGGATGTCAACGCAATGGGGACCATTGCTTCCTAAGGAGGGAGGAATGATCCAGGTGGATATCGGTTGCCACCCACCAAGTCCATTTGGAACCGCACCATCAATTCTTGCAGCTTTTCACATTCAGCACAACTTACTATTTTTAGCAGGTTTTTGGGTCCTACACTCCCGGAGTCGTTTTGGGGCCTTAATGATCCAGGTGGATATTGGTGGCCACCCACCTATTCCATTTTAACCTGTTAGCCACCTGTAAAATTTGACTATACCAAAGGTGGCTAAATTTGTTTTGAGCCTTCAAGGAACAATTTTTCCTTATTAAAAAATTGTTGGCTCTTGAAGACTCTTAAAGGCCTCATGCCTCTATCAAGTTTCCCACACTTCTATTTTACATCCTAAAAACCTCTGAAATCCTACAAAAATCCAAATTCAAATACTGCTGCAAACACCCCTTTCCCCTTCCTTCTCCACAAAACTCACCTCCTCTTCTACCCCTCCATTCCCCATGAAAATCCCTCATTTCCATATTTCTCCTATTTTCCCCTCATCAAAATTCATTTTATAAGGTCTAAGACCCCTTCTTAGCCTTATCGGAGCCTCCATTTCTTTTGAAAAACCATAGAAAACGCATGTTTTCTATGTTCTGCGCTTAAGCCCCCTCGAGCTAAGCCTCTAACCCTTTCTTCATCCATACGCCCGAGCGCTAGAAACAAATGCTAAACCCGTCGGGTGCTTATCCTTTTAAATTAAAATTTCTCCACCGAAACATAAAAAACCTTTGTAAAATCGTGTTTTTGGGTTTTTAATTCGTTTCCAAAGTTTCTGCCCATATGAATTATGGAGCGATCTCGACCGTCGATCTGCTCCGCAGATCGGACGATGCGGACCCCGAATTACCATGTGGTCCCCGCCTCCCGTGCGTTGTTTGCCTAAAACCGGCAGTATTCTTCGCACCACCTTCGGGCCAAAAGCTGTTTTCGTCCATTGGCCAGCGATTCCATACGTTGTTTGACGCGTGTCCCTTGTACGATTTGAAAACCGCCATGCAACCGTCGTCCATCGCGCATTAAAGTCCGAACCAGGATGCCCAGCGAAATGGATCTCCGCCGTCTGACCTAGGCCCACTCATCCAACGGTTGTCGATCGCCGAAAGTGTCCGATGGATAACCAAAGCGCCCGCGCGATAACCAGGCCCTCGTACAGCCGCAAATAGATCTCCGCCGTCGATCTGATCTGCAGATCGACGGCCCATATCGCGCCGCCTGATTCTGTTGCCCAGTCAACGTTTCCCGCTGCTGACTTTCCATTGCCCGCTCCCAACCGTCGATCACGCGCGATCAACGGCTCAGATTTGATCCTCCTTCCCCCATGTTTTTTCGATCATTCTGAGATTAAATCCCGACCGTTGGATGATGCCATCCAACGGCCCTTCTTCCTCTGCACATCCTCCGATGCAGATTCACCTATAAATGCAGGATTTCGTAACATTTGTTTGTTTTTGCAGGGTTTAAGGTTTTTCCGTTTAGAATGAAGAAACTTCGTCGGCCCAGGATGACGATCCTCCGGCCTTCGAACACATCAGGAAACGCATCCGCAGGGTTGAAATGCATGTTTCGTCGATGTTTTCTCA
Organism: Pinus albicaulis; assembly: GCA_034641835.2. Classification (NCBI taxonomy): domain Eukaryota; kingdom Viridiplantae; phylum Streptophyta; class Pinopsida; order Pinales; family Pinaceae; genus Pinus; species Pinus albicaulis. The sequence goes on from JAXQQM020086656.1 coordinate 17,104, forward strand.
GGCATTGATGCCTTATAATCCCTGCGTAGCCCGGCACAACAGCAAGGAAAACCATGAAACAGGCACATTCAAAGATTACCAGTGTCGAATACCATGGATGAACCAGAGCAGAGAATTGATGGACATAGTAGCGGGGATTACGGCTAAGACAGTTATCAATAGCCTAATCCCAAATCTAAAACACAGTTTAAAGGAAAACCTAAAAGTGTTTTATCAGGAAAACCCTCCACCGCCGCAGATGGAGGCCAATTGATCCCTCCCAGCGACCAAAGTGCCACCTGTGCCTCAAAGTATTCAATCAGGAACAGAACTTATTGATCGGGATCAGATATTTTGCCTCGACGCAGCCAAAGAGTTACTTCTACCAGGGATTTAATGAAAGAATGTCCGCAGAGTAGCCCTAGCACCACACAGAGCCTCAAAGGTCAACAAAAGCTCCCACCGAGTTTAATTCATAAGTGTAAACCAATTAATACAGTGAAACACCTGTACAGTTTCCTCATTGAGCCTCCCAAGGGCCAACAAAACATTAACTCTATATTAATTGCATTTGAGATCTTTAATCAGATCTCACCTCCTCATCCTTCTATATATACTTCAGTAGAAGATGAGTGAGAGGTTGGTTGTTGATGTAATTGCTGAAGCATTGTAATGTAATTGAGCTGAAGATCCCTGATTGTAAATAGTGACTCACTGGCTCTTGGAGCTCTGCTCGTAACAGATAAGTTAGGTTATGATAGAAAGATGAATTAAAACGCTGGACTTGAAGATTGTAACCGGTTCGGAGCATCAATACAAGCTGATTTATGGGATCCTGTTCTATGTTGACGGTGATGTTATTCTTATTGTAACTTGTTATTTTATTCCTGTTTTCATTATGTTTCATTTCCTCTGTAAAGAATAGTTTAAACAGGGTTAGGACCTACTGCATATCAGTAACCTTCCCTCGCTGAAAAATCTTTATTTAAATGTTTTCTTTCAACTGTGTTATTTGGAAATGATTTAATTCAGTCTAAGCATAGTAATTTTGGCGTTCCCTCGTCTTATCGTCTTAGCTGAATATTATTTTTGAATGTTACTTTCAGTATATGTTGTGTGAAGATGAACTGAGGAAGTTATGGTGAGCCCTGGTTCCAGTCTTGTTTGCATAATTGTTTGATTGTTTCCCTTAGAATGTGTTAAAAGCTGGATAGTTTCAAAGTACTTACCAGATCTTAGGCCATTCTGTGTTATCTTTGTGATTGTCTTGGAAGTAGCCAAGTAAAGAAGAGCTAGGAGAGGATTTGTGGTGAGCCCGGCCCGCTAGTCTCTACTCCAAATGTTGCCTTCAAGTTTCCCTTAGTTTTTGTATGTTTTCTATTGAAAGTGTATCAAAGGCTGGCTAGTTTCAAAGTAATTACTAGATCCTAGTTTTCTTTCATGTTTTTCGTAAGTGCCTGGTCAAAGGCTGGCTAGTTTCAAAGTACTTACCAGATCCTGGGCTGCTCTTTGTTCAACATCTGTTTATTTCCCCTTCTTGATGTATCATTCCATTCCATAAATCAAACCTTAAAGAGATCCTTAGACATAGATGACTTTCCCCATGGACCACTCTTGCCTCTTGTTGTTCCAATTAAATCCTCTTATGACTCCATAGCCCAATGGACTGAAAACTTCCATCATCTTTCTTCTTGATCAAAACTTACTCTTTTTGTTTGCAACTTCTCACTTTTGAACCTCTTTACCTTTGGGACTTTTCTCCTCAAAACAACAATCATATTCAACCATCCAAAAAACAAAACAAACCCTTTGCCTTCATAACTAGCCTAATATCACTACCCCCAAACTTCAAAGACATATCCATCTTTGCACTTATTGGAGAGATCCCTCTCCGGATTCAGGAGGGCTAGATCCTAGAATCCCAAAGTTGGTTGAAACGATGTTGTTTCTGTAATTGGACTCTGCCAATCTTGCTAATAAATTACAGATTCCCAACATTTATGGTGACTCCACTGGGGAGACCATAGGTCATAAGAGATTTGGTTTCCCCTTAAAAAATCTTTATAACATTGTGAGTAAAAAGCAGCCTTTTCAAGCACTACCAAAGAATTGGTAATTATGATGAAGCTTGTTTGAGTTAGTGACAATCTAGGTCAACCCTAGGATTCTGATAAGACTTCATCTAACCTTGAAAAATCAGCTAGCTTAGCCATAAGAGTAGACTGTCTTTGTCTCACAACCATAGCTAAGTTTTGAAACAAAGTTAGGGCATTCTTAGAAACCACACAAATAAAAATAACTCAGAAAATACCAAAAACATTTCAGATTGGTAGTAAAACACTTACTCTTACATTTCATTTACCTTTTGGTTGTTTTTTACCTTATACTCTTAGACAGAGTTTGGAAAGGGCCAGGTAGCCTCCGGATCTCATCCTCTTTTAAGAGGTGACATATCTGGTGAATGCTCTCCCAGTCAATATCTGGTTAGAGTTTGTTGTGTTTCGGGATATCCTTGAAAAGGATGTTTCGCAAGCACTGTGGTGGACAATGTATCTCTTTGAAAACACTCTAAACTTTCCACCTGGTGACTCCACAATCCTGAACAGACCTTAAGACTCCACTGGGAAGAACCCTTATCATTATAATATCTTTCAAACTCAGTTAGAGGGTTGTAGGATTAAAATTGTGAAAGCAGATTAGTTGACCTCTTAAAGATTGTCATATTTGGTTAAACTTTTCTTATTTTTTGGGTCTAAAACACAGCATAGTGGCTCCTAGAAAGATTCACACTAGAGCCCATCTTGACCCTGATCCACCTGAGATAGTTGATAACCCAGAAAGAATCCTTAGGAAGTCTCCTAAGATATAATTTTCAACTGTTTTCAGATTACCCCTAAGAGCTAATTCAATCCCTGAAAATCTTTCAGATCTGCAAAAATCACAAGCTGACCTATTAAATCCATTTAGAACTAGGTACCTTGATGATTTAGATCAGTTAGATTCTGAGTCTTCACATTCATCTCCTGAAACAAGTGAACATCCTGGGAATAGAGAAACTACACCTCCTGATTTACATTTTCTTTATAATCTAGGTGTCTTTCATCCAAGGTCAGCTCAGCAATCTACTGCAATCCCATCCACTTCTTTTCATCCTTCATCCATCGCTCAAACCACTTCACTTCAGCCCACACCCCCTCGTGTCAATCCACCTCCACCACATATCATGGCAGCATGGTATGCTCCCTTAGTCCTTCCTGTACCATTAGTCAATCTTCCACAGGACTATCAGTCCAAAATTCCATTATATGATGCTAGCAATGCTACAATAGCATCACAACATGTGGACAAGATGAACGACTACTTTGACAGAAATTAAATTGATGATGATTCTTTCAAACTCAAATTGTTTGCTCAGAGTTTAGGGGGAGAAGTAAGAAAATGGTTTAAAGCCCTAGTCCCCCACAATATCAACAATCTCCAAGGCTTCCATCAAACATTCTTAAACAAATTGGAGGTGAGGAAGAATCCTCTCCAAGTCCTTGCTGACTACAACAATCTCCATAGAAACCCCGGGGAAAGTGTACAAGCCTATTGTACTAGATTTAACAGTGTGTATAATGCACTTTCCCCAGAATTAAAACCTCCACAAGGCTCAGCCTTAAACAATTTTCCCGAAGGGTTTGACGCTGACATGACCTATTCACTCAGAGAGAGAGATTTTGCAACCCTTGGAGACATGCAAAGAGGTGCTCCTTCTGTGGAAGTCAACCTAATGGAGAAGAGAGCAAGGATCAAAGCTGAAAAGAGAGTTTCTTTTAGAGAGGAATCCACACCTACTACCTCAAGCTCAAAGATGGAAAGAATGATGGAAGAAATGATGAAGAAAATGAGCATTCTTGAGAGAGCACAAGCCATTCAAAATCAAACTGCTCCTCAAAATAGAAACCAAAACCAGAATCAGAATATAAGAAGAAGCCAGCCTCCAAACAGACCCAGGGAAGATGATCAACAGATCACTCCTCCTTTTCATCAAAACTATGTGAGTGAGGTTGAGGAAATAGATGAAATAATAGAGGATAACGATATGAACTTATTTGGGGTAGATGATGATGACTTCGAGGTTCATTATGATAGGAAAAAGGGTCTTTACACACCTTATGATGACAAATGATATGATGATGAAAATCGTTGTCAAGACATGGAAAATGCCATCACAGAACCTTCAAAGGAATATGAACTCAGAAGTAAATCTAGTCAACAAACCCCCAGCACCAAAACCTCTGACAAGTCTTCTCTAAACACCACTACAACCAAGCCTAAAATAGTCAAACAAAAGGACAAAACGGTGGCTGTTAATTCTGGTAAAGGTAAAGAGAAAGACACTCCAAATTTTGAAAAACAGAGTGCAAACATCAGTAGTACTAATACTTCAGCTAGTACTCCTTTTTCAACCGTTGTGTCAACTGTAGACAAAAAAAATCAGCAAGATGTTGTTGCTGATAGAGTGGCAGTAAATAGGGCTGAAACCAGCACCTTAAAGAATCAAATTCCTTTCAACCTGGAACAGGAAATCTCAAAGATCAAAATTTCTATCCCTTTGACTGAGTTAGCTGCCCAACATGTATATAGGTCCAAAATTTTGAAGGCTTTGAACATAGAAGAAAACGAGGACACTCTCAATCTTAATGATGACCAACCAGAGCTTATTTTTGGTCCAAAGATTGAAGGTAAGTTTCAAGAGGGACCTGTCCCTCCCTTTTATGTAAGTTTGAATGTTCATGACAAAATTCTACACAACGCTATGCATGACTCAAGCGCTTCTCATAATTTCATGCCAAAAGTTGTAATGGAGAGACTGGGTCTTGAAATCACCAGACCTTATAAAGATCTTTACTCCTTTGATTCGAGCAGAGTCAAGTGTTTAGGATTGATCAAAGACCTTTGTGTTAACTTAACCCAGATTCCAGCCAAATGCTTAGTTATGGATGTTGTTGTGGCTGATGTACCCCCAAAGTATGGAATGCTTTTATCAAGATCTTGGGGGGCTAAGTTACAAGGGAATATGCAAATGGACATGACCTATGTGACTATCCCTGTTTTCAATCAGACTAGAAGACTTTACAGGGAGTCTCATATGCAATACACAGTTACAAGTCAAGACAAGCCTCAAAACTCCCCTCTGTATTCCATAAGTACAAGCCTTGATTCTTTTATCATGTTTAATGATGAAACCCTCACTGAACAAATCACTTTAACAGGATCAATGGCTGAAACGAAGGAAGAGGAGCACAGCACTGAAGTGTCAAAACACTTTGTTGTATTTGAAAACATTAGCGAACCAAATGCAGGTCTTGAACTACAAGTTATCAATCCATTAAACCTGAATCTTGCCAGCGAAGAAAACATCCCTCAACATATTGAAAAACTTGAGGAATCAAATCATATAGAGCACATTCACCAAACTGATAAAACTGAAAATGATCCTCTCTGGAGTATGTATTTTGATGGGTCATGCACTAGAACAAATGTTGGTGCAGGTGTCTGGATTACTAACACTGAAAGCAAGCACACGAAATGTATTTCTTGCAAATTAAACTTTCAGTGTTCCAACAACATAGCAGAATACGAATCCCTGCTCTTAGGCTTACATTTGCTGAAAAAGTTAGGAGCCAAGAAAATAACTGTGTATGGGGATTCTGAGTTAATAATTAGGCAAGTCAATGGGGAGTATAATGCAAATCATCCCAGACTTAGGGCCTATCGGAATGATGTCATGGGTCTGTTGAAAAAATTTGAGGAATCCACCCTGAGTTTTGTCTCGAGAAAAAGAAATCTTATAGCCCACAATTTAGCCTCTGCAGCTAGGACATGTTTAACACCATATAAGACCGAAGATTGCTCAACTCGGATAAAATTTAGACCAACTGTGCCTGATAATAAAAAATATTGGCAGGTGTTTGACAGAGATAAACAAATAGAATACTTCATGCAATTCAGAAATGAATTTGAACTGCATAGTTCAGATTCAAATTATGATACAGACTGCAATGAAGAAAATTTTCTTGGTGAAGAAGAACCTTCTCCTAAGCTTGTCACTATTAACCTGTAGACCTGCAAACTTAGAAATGAAACAGAATTGAGTGCAGAATCAGAAACAGAGGAATTAGAAACTCTACATTCTAAAGATGAAAGTTTTACAAGTGGTCTAACGCCTTTAGAAGAGTTTTTTTATTTTAATGATGCAGCCAAAAACCTAAACTGGAACCTATAGAGACTGAAGTGGAGGAGTGAAATATTGGTAGTAAAGAGAAACTGAAAATGGTCAAACTGTCCAAAACTTTGCCAGCTCACATTAAACTCAAATACATAGAGTTGTTCAAAGAATTTTCTGATGTTTTTGCATGGAGTTATGAAGATATCAAATCCTATGACACTGAAATAATACAGCACAAAATCCCTCTTAAAGAAAACCAAAAACCATTCAAACAGAAGCTGCGCAGAATAAACCCTGTACAGCTGCCTTTGGTCAAGAAGGAAATCATGAAGATGTATGATGCTGGTATTATTGTCCCTATTAGATATTCGGAATGGGTATCTAATCTGGTGTCTGTTAGGAAGAAGACTGGAGAAATCAGGCTTTGTATAGATTTTAGAGATTTAAACAAAGCTTCATTGAAAGACAACTACCCTTTACCAAAAATGGATCATATTTTACAAAGGGTGGTAGGATCTAAAAGAATTTCTTTGCTTGATGGCTATTCAGGGTATAATCAGATCTTAGTTCACCCTGCTAATCAATTAAAGATAGCCTTTACTACACCATGGGGCACTTTCATGTATGTGAAAATGCCCTTTGGTCTAATGAATGCTGGAGCAACCTTTCAGAGAGCCATGGACATAGCATTCTCAGAAGAGCTGGGCTTCTTCATCATTACCTATCTTGATGATGTAACTGTGTTTTCAAAAATAGATGAAGAGCATTTAGAACATCTAAGAAAAAAATTTGAGAAATGCAGAAATTTCGGGATATCTTTAAACCCTAAGAAAACACTATTTGGTCTCCAAGAAGGTAAACTTCTTGGGCACATTATTTCTGAGGAGGGTATAAAGATAGATCCAAAGAGGATTGAGGCCATATTGCAAATCTCTCATCCTCGAAACATCAAGGAGTTGCAATCTTTCATTAGGAAGGTTAACTTTTTGAGAAGGTTCATCCCTAACTTAGCTGAGATCCTCAGGAATATCACAAACATGTTAAAGAAGGAGCGAGGGGTAAAATGGACCTTGGAAGCAAAGACATCCTTTGAGCTGGTGAAACAAGCATTAACCAAAACAACAGTTCTCATAAGTCCTGATTTTTCAAAAGATTTTTATATCTTTTCATTTGCATCAGAACATACCATAGCTGTTGTCCTTTTACAGAAAAATCCACAAGGACAAGAGCAGCCTATTGCCTTCTTTAGTAAGGCATTGAGGGATGCCCCATTAAAGTACAACATTATGGAAAAGCAAGCTTTTGCTTTGGTTAAAGCTTTAAAAGATTTCAGGGTGTACATCCTTCACTCACACATCATTTCCTTTGTCCCAAATTCAGTGATTAAATACATTCTAACACAAGACCCAGATGGTAAGAGAGGTAAGTGGATTGTTGTTATTCTTGAATATGATTTAGAGATAAAACCCACTAAGCTCATCAAAGGCCAAGGTCTAGCCAGATTAATGGCTGAGTCAAATTGTGAAGTTCTTGATATTCACATGATTAATGCTTTAGATGATCAAGAGGAAATATCTACACCCATTGTTGAAAACCATTTCATGAATTCCTCTTGGTATGCTGATATTGTTTATGTTTTGCTTAATTTAAATACACCTCCTGGTTTATCAAAAACAAAGGCAAGGTTCTTGAAGCTGAAAGTAGTAAGCTATTGCATTATAGATAGATGTCTTTATTGGAAAAATGCAAGTGGTATATTGCTTAAATGTTTGCCTGAGTTTGATGCAGAGAAGGTTAAGCAGGAATTTCATGAAGGAGAGTGTGGGGGTCATTTGTACTGGAAGTCAACAGCCAACAAAATTTTGAGGGCTGGTTTCTATTGGCTTACTCTTTTTCCTGATATACACAAGATTACCACTACTTGCCATAAATGCCAATTGTTTGAAGGCAAGAGAAAATTGCTACCCCTTCCTCTGCATCCAATCACTGTTGAAGCTCCTTTTCAACAGTGGGGACTTGACTTCATAGGAGAGATCCATCCACCATCTTCTGCCCAGCATAGGTGGATCCTTACTGCCACAAACTATTTCACTAAGTGGATAGAAGCCATTCCTTGTAGGCAGGCCAATGATTCAGTTATCATAAAATTTATGGAGACTAACATTCTCTCCAGATTTGGCTGTCCTACCAAAATAATCACTGATAATGCAGCAGCATTTGGATCAAAGAGGATGATTGACTTCTGTCATAAATATCAGATATCATTGGGGCATTCCATAGCCTATTACCCTCAAGGTAATGGACTTGCAGAATCTTCCAACAAAAGCTTAGTGAACATAATCAAGAAACTGTTGGAGGACAACAAAAATTCTTGGCACACAAAGCTGGTCCATGCACTTTGGGCTGACAGATTAAATTTGAAGAAATCTATTGGTATGTCGCCTTTCCAGCTTGTGTATGGTATAGATGCAATTTTTCCTAACAGCCTTGGTGTGCCAGTTATGAAGTTGATTCAAGAGTTGCAGACTGAAGAAAATGACATGATCAGAAGAATAAATCAGACCATTCATCTTCAACATACCAGAGAGGAAGTTTATAACAAAGCATTACAAAAACAAGACAGCATTAAGAATCTTTTTAACAGAAGAACAAAGGCCAGCAATTTCAAGATTGGGGGCAAAGTTTTAAAGTGGGACTCAAAGAGGGAAGAAAGGGGCAAGCATGGAAAATTTGACAACCTATGGCTTGGCCCTTACTCTATTCATTCAGTTGCTGGTAATAATGCATTTTTCTTACAGGAACTAGATGGAACAGAATTGTTTGGGGGTCCTGTCAATGGCAGGATGCTTAAACATTACTTCTCTTGATCCATTTCATGTTTTGAAGCCTTTTTATCTTTTTTCCATTTATGAATATTTCACACACCATTGCATTCAAAGTTACGAAGAATCAAAAAATACAAAAAAGAAAAGAAAGAAAAGAGGGCAGAATTGAAAACAAGAAAGGCAAAGCCCCATGTCAAAAAGAGAAATAAATCTGAAAGTGTGCAAGCTCAAATGCCACTCCTCTAAAACACACTTCTAGTTAGTCAAACTATTTAATCTTGACTAATTAGCTTTAAATTTTTCTGCTGATAGGATAGTGAATTTGATTTGCCAAACTGTTCAATCTTGGCTTATCAGTAGATAGATTAGGATAGAAATTGAAGGTTCAAACAAATTCAAAATCTGAACCAAAGTTTCCAAAGAAAGATGACTCAAAACTATTTTATTTTATGAGTCACAAGAGAGGAGATATGGTTCTAATCAGCCTAAAACCTGAACCAGAAGAAAAGCAAAGGCAGCTCAAAAACAAAGCAAAAACAGAGTTGTGAAGAAAAGAGAAGGCTATGACGAGAGACTTTCAGATCTTAAGCCTTCCATTTTGATTTTAAATTTCTGCAAATAATAATCTATGTGCAGCTTGTTTTTATGCCATAGATCACAGCAAGTCAAACAACTTAATCTTGGCTTGACTATTTTTAAATTTTTGTTGTAGAATTTAGAGAATGGAAGTCTGTTGGACAATTTAATCCCAACGGACAGTAGATTAGGTAGAGAATAATTTGAACTCAACTGTTTAATCTGAGTTCAGGGAGAAATAAGGAGTAGAGTTAGATTAATTTTTATGCTTTCAAAAGAATAAAATGTTGTGAAAAGAGTTTGCCAATCCAAGTGCACTCTGATGAAGAAAAAATTTTATATCAGTAGGATTGGGTAGGTAGAAAGTTGTATTGATGAGGTCCATTATTTTTTCATAACTGATGTTATTTTTCAGAAGCAAAGCAAGATCATCCAGCAAAAGGAGATCAATCTAGTGGATCAGGCACAAGTCAGCCTCCCAGAGAACTCAAGTCTGAATTCTTGATGCCTTCAAGAAGGCACCATCCCCAAGTGGAGCCACTGTTAGCCACCTGTAAAATTTGATCATACCAAAGGTGGCTAAATATGTTTTGAGTCTCCAAGGAATAATTTTTTCCTATCAAAAACTGTTGGCTCTTGAAGACTCTTGAATGGCCTCATGCCTCTGTCCAGATCCCATACTGTTGTTTGCATCCTAAAAACCTCTGAAATCCTACAAAAATCCAAAATCAAATACTGCTGCAGACCCCTTTTTCCCTTTCCTTCTCCTCAAAACTAACCTCCTCTTCTATCCCTCCATTCCCCATGAAAATCCCTCATTTCCATGTTTCTCCTAATTTCCCCTCATCAAAATTCATTTTATAAGGTTAAAACCCCACTTTTTAACCTTACCTCAACCTTCATTTCCTTTCAAAAACCATAGAAACGCATATTTTCTATGTTTTGGGGCTTAAGCCCTCGTGGACTAAGCCTCTAACCCTTTTTAGTCCATGCACCTGAGCACCAGAACCAACTGCTAAACCCGTCGGGCACTTATCCTCTCCAATAATATTTCTCCACCCAAAACATTAAAAACCTTTGTAAAATCGTGTTTTTGGGTTTTTAATTCGTTTCCAAAGTTTCCACCCGTATGAATTATGGAGCGATCTCGACCGTCGATCTGCTCCACAGATCGGACGGTGTGGACCCCGACTTACCATGTGGTCCCCGCCTCCCGTGCGCTGTTTGCCCAAAACCGGCAGTGTTTTTCACACCACTTTCGGGCCCAGGGTGGTTTTTTCCCAATCGAAAGCGATTCCATACGCTCGCCGCCACGCATCTCCTGTACCATTTTCCAAATCCGCCATCCCCGTGCATTAAATTTATCCCTCGCGCATTAAATTCCGGACCAGGATGCCCAGCAAAATGGATCTCCGCCGTCCGATCTGGGCCCACTCATCCAACGGTTGTTGATCGCCGAAAGCATCCGATGGATAACCAAAGTGCGCGCGCGATAAAACAAGCCCTCGTACAGCTGCAAATCAATCTCCGCCATCGATCTGATCTGCAGATCGACGGCCCATATCGCGTTGCCTGATTCCGTTTCCCAGTCAACGATTTCCCACCGCTGACTTTCTATTGCCCGCTCCCGACCGTCGATCACGCGCGATCAACGGCTCAGATTTGATCCTCCTTCCCCCATGCTTTTTCGACCGTTCTAAGATTAAATCCCGACCGTTGGATGATGCCATCCAACGGCCCCGCTTCTTCCGCACATCCTCCGATGCATATTGACCTATAAACGCAGGATTTTGTAACATTCGTTTGTTTTTTGCAGGTTTTAATGTTTTTCCGCTTAAATGAAGAAATTTCGTAGGCCATGGATGACGATCCTCCGGCCTTCGAATATATCAAGGAAATCATCCGCAGGGTTAAATTACATGTCGTCGATGCTTTCTCAGGCATTGATGCCTTATGAACCCTGCGCAGCCCAGCACGACAGCAAGGAAAACCATGGAATGGGCACAGTCAAAGATTATCAGTGTCGAGGACCAGGATGAACCAGAGCAGAGAATTTATGGACAAATTAGTGGGGATTACGGCTAAGACAGTTATCAATAGCCTAATCCCCAATCTAAAATACAGCTTAAAGGAAAACCTAAAAGTGTTTTATCAGGAAAACCCTCCACCGCTACAAATGGAGGCGAATTGATTCCACCCAGCAACCAAAGTGCCACCTGTGCCTCAAAGTATTCAATCAGGAGCAGAACTTATTGATCGGGATCAGATATTTTACCTCGATGCAGTCGAAGAGTTACTTCTACCAAGGATTTAATGAAATAATGTCTGCAGAGTAACCCTAGTATCACACAGAGCCTCAAAGGTCAACAAAAGCTCCCTTCGAGCTTAATTCATAAGTGTAATTCAATTAATGTAGTGAAACACCTGTACAGTTTCTTCCTTGAGCCTCCCAAGGGCCAAGAAAACATTAACTCTGTATTAATTGTATTTGAGATCTTTAATCAGATCTCACCTCCTCATCCTTCTATATATACTTCAGTAGAAGATGAGTGAGGGGTTGCTTGTTGATGTAATTGCTGAAGCATTGTAATGTAATTGAGCTGAAGATCCCTGATTGTAAATAGTGATTCACTGGCTCTTGGAGCTCTGCTTGTAACAGATAAGTTAGGTTGTGAAAGAAAGATGAATTAAAACACTGGACTTGAAGATTGTAACCGGTTTGGAGCATCAATACAAGCTGATTTATGGGATCCTGGTCTATGCTGACGGTGATGTTATTCTTATTGTAACTTGTTATTTTATTCCTGTTTTCATTATGTTTCACTTCTTCTGTAAAGAACAGTTTAAACAGTGTTAGGACCTACTGCATATCAGTGACCCTCGCTGGCTGAGAAATCTTTATTTAAATGTTTTCTTTCAACTGTGTTATTTGGAAATGATTTAATTCAGTTTAAGCATAGGAATGCTAGCGTTCCCTCGTCTTATTGTCTTAGCTGAACATCATTTTTGAATGTTACTTTCAGTATATGTTGTGTGAATATGAACTGAGGAAATTATGATGAGCCATGGTCCCAGTCTTGTTTTCATAACTGTTTGATTGTTTCCCCTAGAATGTGTTAAAGGCTGGATAGTTTCAAAGTACTTACCAGATTTTAGGCCATTCTGTGTTATCTCTGTGATTGTCTTGGAAGTAGCCAAGTAAAGAAGAGCTAGGAGAGGATTTGTGGTGAGCCCGGCCCGCTAGTCTCTACTCCAAAGGTTGCCTTCAAGTTTCCCTTAGTTTTTGTATGTTTTCTATTGGAAGTGTATCAAAGGCTAGATAGTTTCAAAGTACTTACCAGATCCTAGTTTGCTTTCATGTCTTTCTTAAGTGCCTGGTCAAAGGCTAGCTAGTTTCAAAGTACTTACCAGATCCTGGGCTGCTCTTTGTTCTGCATCTCTTTATTTCCCCTTCTTGATGTATCAATCCATCCCATAAATCAAACCTTAAAGAGATCCTTAGGCATAGATGACTGGCCCCATAGACCACTCTTGCCTCTTGTTGTTCCAATTAAATCATCTTATGACTCCATAGCCCAATGGACTGAAAACCTGCCATCATCTTTCTTCTTGATCAAAACTTACTCTTTTGCTTGCAACTTCTCACTTTTGAACCTCTTTACCTTTGGGACTTTCCACCTCTAACAGCAGTCATGTTCAACCATCCAAAAACAAACAAAACCCTTGTACCTCATAACTAGCCTAATATCATTACCCCAAAACTTCAAAGACAAATCCATCTTTGCACTCATTGGAGAGATCCCTCTCCGAATTCAGGAGGGCTAGATCCTAGAATCTCAAAGTTGGTTGAAACGATGTTGTTTCTGTAATTGGACTCTGCCAATCTTGCTAATAAATTACAGATTCCTAACAGAACCCCCACCATCATTTCTTTCAGTTTTTAAGTTGCATCACAACTTACTATTTTTTGTAGTTTTTCGGGTCCTCAACTTTCAGAGCCGTTTTGAGGCC
>JAXQQM020069036.1:0-77611 GCA_034641835.2 Pinus albicaulis
GGTCATTATGAATTTTTGGTCATGCCTTTTTTCCTTACCAATGCACCTTCTACATTTCAAGGGTTGATGAATTCCATTTTCAAACCCTTCCTTAGAAAATTTGTGCTAGTATTTTTTGATGATATACTAATCTACAGTAGGTCTTGGAAGGATCATGTCTAACATGTTGACAGGGTGCTCAAACTATTGCAGGAGAAACAATTATATGCAAAAACATCCAAATGTTTCTTTGGAGTACAAGAGGTGGAATATCTGGGTCATATTGTATCTCACGAGGGTGTTAAGGTAGACCTTAACAAAATTAAAGCCATTAAGGAATGGAAAGTCCCTGCAACCATAAAGTAGTTGTGAGGATTTCTCAAGTTAACAGGGTATTATCGCAAGTTTGTTAAGAATTATGGGAGAATAGTAGCACCTATAACAACATTATTGAAGAAAGATGCATTTTCATGGACTCTTGAATCAACTAAGGCCTTTGAACATCTTAAAGAGGAAATGTGCCTAGCACCAGTATTAGCTACGCCAGACTTCACAAAAACCTTTATTGTGGAATGTGATGCCTCAGGAAATGGAAGTGGTGTTTTTTTAATGCAAGAAGGAAGACTCATTGCATTTTAAAGTCATCGAATTAAAGGAAAGCATTTACAGAAACCTATTTATGTGATGGAAATGTTAGCAATATTGCATGCACTAAAGAAATGGTGAACTTACCTAATGGGAAGACACTTCAAGGTAAAAACTGATCATGATAGTCTCAAACACTTTTTGGAACAAAGACTATCTTCAGAAGAGCAGTAAAAATGGGTCACAAAGATGTTGGGTTATGACTTTGAAATAATCTACAAAAAAGGGAAGCAAAATGTTGTTGCAGATGCACTCTCAACAAAGAATGAAGAGGTGGAAGCATTGCTTTGTTTCGTTTCTATTATCCAACCAGATTGGATAACCGAAGCAAGAGATGAATGGAAGAAGGAAAAAGAAGTGTGGACACTCATTCAAAAGTTGCAGAAAGATCCTAGTACATCTGATACATTTAGTTGGAAAAAAGATTCCTTATGGTACAAAGATCGCTTATATGTTTGTAAGAATTCCCAACTAAAACAAAAGATTCTTTTGGAATTGCACACTTCTCCTTTAGGAGGACACTCAGGATTTTTAAAAACTTACCACAGGGTGAAGAAAGAATTTTTTTGGGATGGCCTTAAATCTGATATTCAAAAGTTTGTGGCGGAATGTTTGGTTTGCTAGTAGAATAAAGTTGAGACAATTAAGACCCCGGGACTTCTACAACCTTTATCCATTCCAAGTCAACGTTGGGAGGAGATTTCAATGGATTTTATCACAGGTTTACCTAAGTCCGAAGGAAAGAGTGCCATCATGGTGGTAGTTGATAGACTTACCAAGTATGCACACTTTTGTGCATTATCTCATCCATTTAAAGCAAGTACAGTTGCTACTACATTTATGGACACAATTCAAAAGCTACATGAAAACCCAAGGGTTATTGTGAGTGACATAGATCCCATTTTTACTTGAAATTTTTGGACGGAGTTATTTTCTTGTTTGGGTACTCAATTAGCTCATAGCTCATCTTATCATCCTCAATCTGATGGTCAAACTGAGATAGTAAATAAATTTTTGGAAGGATATCTTCGTTGTTTTGTATCTGATAAACAAAGACAAGTGGTTACCTCTCGCTGAATGGTGGTATAACACTTCCTTCCATACTGCAGCAAAAATGACCCCATTTATGGCACTTTATGGATATCATCCACCATCCATCACATCATCTTTAAGAGAAAATTCAAAGGTTCAAGTAGTGGAATATCACATCGAGCATCAACAAGAAGTTCTCCAACTCTTAAAGGATAACCTGAATTTGGCAAAAAATCGAATGAAACAACAGGTAGATCAACATTACAGCGAGAGAAGTTTTGATGTAGGAGACTGGGTATTTTTACGACTACAACCATATAAACAAGTGTCCCTCAAGCAAGCTAAGAAGTATAATAAATTATCGCCAAAGTACTATGGTCCTTACAAGGTGTTGCAAAATATTGGTACTATGGCATACAAATTGGAGCTTCCTGCTTCTTCACAAGTGCATCCAATTTTCCATGTTTCATGCTTAAAGAAGGTTATAGGTGAAAATCTTCCAGTTCAAACAATATTGCCAGAACTTGATGAGGAAGGAAAAATCATATTGGAACTTGAAGCGGTCACAGAAACAAGAACTCGACAGCTACAGAATCGATCAATTTCAGATTATCTCATCAAGTGGAAGAACTTACCACTGAAGATTCTACATGGGAGGATGAGAATTTTATACAAAAGCACCCAGAGCTACTCAAGTGTTAAGGACAACACTTTTTTGAAGGAGAGGGGCATGTTAGGTCCCTATATTACAAGTATAGTCACTTATTGTTGTTAGTGTAACCCCCTTATTGTTATTATGGTACACTGTAACCCCCATATTGTTATTATTGTGCCCTTAAATTATTATTGTTAGGTCGGCTAGGATTACATTGTGGCCCCACTAGGATTACATTATTGACCCATGGACTCCTATATATAGAAAGGAGGTTTTGTAATTTGAATCATCCAAGATTTGTTCATTTATGTAATGTATTAGAGGTTGCCCCCTTGAAGTGGCTTATTTCTAAGGCGTTGATATCTCTTTTATTCAATTTTTGGAGCTGGTTTCACAACAAAGGATAACATCCAACATGATTCATTGGAAAAGGCCTTCAGGCTAGCAAGAAAAATTTAATGTAAAATTATGGTGACAAGGAAGCCTACCACTCACATATATAAAGATGGAAGTGTTGCTACTCCTAGACTTCCACAACCTACAAGGTTTACAAGACAAAAATTGGAAGAAAAAAGAGAAAAAGGGCTTTTCTACAGTTTTGATAGTAAATACACTAAAGCTCACAAGTGTGCTGAGAAGAAATTATTTTACATAGATTGTGAAGAGGAAGAATAAAATGAACCAGAATCTTCAAAAGAAGAGGATATACACCAAGAACCAAACCTAGAAGAGGAAGAAATGAGTTCGACCATATCTTATAATGCATTGGTAGGAATTACCACTCCTCAAACTCTCAAGATAGAAGGAAATATCAAGAAGAAAAAGGTAATAGTGTTGATTGATTCAGGTAGTACCCATAATTTTATTCATTATAAGATAGCCAAGGAATTGAATTGTTTCCTATACCTAGCACTAGAATTTCAAGTGATGGTTGCAAATGGAGGAACTATAAATTTCTCTAGAAAATGCCATAATATCAAGCTAACCATGGGGGAATATGTATTGAATAGTTCAATTCTTTCCATTCCTATGGGAGGTGCTGATGTTGTACTAGGAGTACAATGGCTATAATCTTTGGGGATGGTAGCTTTTAATTTTCAAGAACTTTTCTTGAATTTTTTTTAGAAGGAAAGGAAGTCGAATTACGGGGTATCGCATGGAAGCCAGGAAAGATAATAAGCTCTAATGTCATGAAAAAAATTCTGAAGAAAGAACAACGGGGAGTAATTGCATAGTTATGCTCACTAGAAGTTCCAACGTAAAAATCATCTATTTATGTAGATCTCCAAAAAGTCTTGGACAATCATTCCAAGGTGTTTGAAACTCCAAAAGGACTCCCACCTGTTTTTGATCATGATCATGCTTTTAATTTGATTCTAGTAAGTGTTCCTCCAAACATTAGGCCTTACAGATATCCTTATGTCCAAAAGAGCGAAATTGAACGTATGATTGCATAAATTTTAGAGGATGATATAATTCAACCTAGTCAAAGTTATTTCTCTGCTCTAGTAGTATTGGTGCACAAGAAGGATGGATCATGGTGAATGTGTCCATATTATAGGTAGCTCAATAAGCACACTATTAAAGATAAATTTCCCATTCCTGTGATTGATGAATTATTGGATGAATTACATGGAGCAATTTATTTTACCAATTTGGATCGTCATTCAGGATATCATCAAATTAGAATGAAGACTGAAGATATTCCAAAAACAACATTTTGAACTCATGAGGGGTAATTATGAATTTTTGGTCATGCCTTTTGGCCTTACCAATGCACCTTCTACATTTCAAGGGTTGATGAATTCCATTTTCAAACCCTTCCTTAGAAAATTTGTGCTAGTATTTTTCTATGATATACTAATCTACAGCAGGTCTTGGAAGGATCATGTTGAACATGTTGACAGGGTGCTCAAACTATTACAGGAGAAACAATTATATGCAAAAACATCCAAATGTTTCTTTGGAGTACAAGAGGTGGAATATCCGGGTCATATTGTATCTCACGAGGGTGTTAAAGTAGACCCTAACAAAATTAAAGCCATTAAGGAATGGAAAGTCCCCACAACCATAAAGAAGTTGCGAGGATTTCTCGGGTTAACAGGGTATTATCGCAAGTTTTTCAAGAATTATGGGAGAATAGCAGCACCTCTAACAACATTATTGAAGGAAGATGCATTTTCATGGACTCCTGAAGCAACTAAGGCCTTTGAACATCTTAAAGAGGCAATGTGCCTAGCACCGGTCTTAGCTACGCTAGACTTCACAAAAACCTTTATCGTGGAATGTGATGCCTCAGGAAATGGAATTGGTGTTGTTTTAATGCAGGAAGGAAGACCCATTGCTTTTGAAAGTCGTCCAATCAAAGGAAAGTATTTACAAAAACCTATTTATGAGAAGGAAATGTTAGCAATACCGCATGCACTAAAGAAATGGCGAACTTACCTAATGGGAAGACACTTCAAGGTAAAAACTGATCATGATAGTCTTAAACACTTTTTGGAACAAAGACTATCTTCAGAAGAGCAGCAAAAATGGGTCACAAAGATGTTGGGTTATGACCTTGAAATAATCTACAAAAAAGGAAAGCTTAATGTTGTTGCAGATGCACTCTCAAGAAAGAATGAAGAGGTGGAAGCATTGCTTTGTGCCATTTCTATTATCCAACCAGATTGGATAACCGAAGCAAGAGATGAAAGGAAGAAGGACAAAGATGTATGGACACTCATTCAAAAGTTGCAGCAAGATCCTAGTACATCTGATACATTTAGTTGGAAAAATGATTCCTTATGGTACAAAGATCGCTTATATCTTTGTAAGAATTCCCAACTAAAACAAAAGATTCTTCTGGAATTGCACACTTCTTCTTTAGGAGGACACTCAGGATTTTTAAAAACTTACCACAGGGTGAAGAAAGAATTTTTTTGGGATGGCCTTAAATCTGATATTCGAAAGTTTGTGGCGGAATGTTTGGTTTGCCAGCAGAATAAAGTGGAAACAATTAAGACCCCAGGACTCCTACAACCTTTATCCATTCCAAGTCAACGTTGGGAGGAGATTTCAATGGATTTTATCACAGGTTTACCTAAGTCCGAAGGAAAGAGTGTCATCATGGTGGCAGTTGATAGACTTACCAAGTATGCACACTTTTGTGCATTATCTCATCCATTTAAAGCAAGTACAGTTGCTACTACATTTATGGACACAATTCAAAAGCTACATGGAAACCCAAGGGTTATCGTGAGCGACAGAGATCCCATTTTTACTGGAAATTTTTGGACGGAGTTATTTTCTTGTTTGGGTACTCAATTAGCTCATAGCTCATCTTATCATCCTCAATCTGATGGTCAAACTGAGATAGTAAATAAATGTTTGGAAGGATATCTTCATTGTTTTGTATCTGATAAACAAACACAATGGGTCAAGTGGTTACCTCTCATAGAATGGTGGTATAACACTTCCATACTGGAGCAAAAATGACCCCATTTATGGCACTTTATGGATATCATCCACCATCCATCACATCATCTTTAAGAGAAAATTCAAAGTTTCAAGCAGTGGAAGATCAGATCGAGCATCAACAAGAAGTTCTCCAACTCTTAAAGGATAACCTGAATTTGGCACAAAATCGAATGAAACAACAGGCAAATCAACATCGTAGCGAGAGAAGTTTTGATGTAGGAGACTGGGTATTTTTATGACTAAAACCATACAAACAAATGTCCCTCAAGAAAGCTAAGAAGGATAATAAATTATCTCCAAAGTACTATGGTCCTTACAAGGTGTTGCAAAAGATTGGTACTATGGCATACAAATTAGAGCTTCCTGCTTCTTCACATGTGCATCCAATTTTCCATGTTTCATGCTTAAAGAAGGTTATAGGTGAAAATATTCCAATTCAAACAATATTTCCAGAACTTGATGAGGAAGGAAAAATCATTTTGGAACCTGAAGCGGTCACAAAAACAAGAACTCGATAGCTATGAAATCGATCAATTTTAGAGTATCTCATCAAGTGGAAGAACCTACCCACTGAAGATTCTGCATGGGAGGATGAAAATTTTATACAGAAGCACCCAGAGCTACTCAAGCATTGAGGACAACACTTTATTGAAGGAGAGGGACATGTTAGGGCCCTATATTACTAGTATAGTCCCTTATTTTTGTTAGTGTAACTCCCTTATTATTATTATTGTACCCCTGTAACCCCCATATTATTATTATTGTTCCCTTAAATTATTATTGTTAGGTCAGCTAGGATTACATTGTGGCCCCATGGAATCCTATATATAGAAAGGAGGTTTTACAATTTGAATCATCCAAGAATTGTTCATTTATGTAGTGTATTGGAGGTTGCCCCCTCGAAGTGGCTTATTTCTAAGGTGTTGATATCTCTTTTCTTCTATTTTTGGAGCTGGTTTCACAAAAAAGGATAAAATCCAACATGATTCATTGGAAAAGGCATTCAGGATGGCAAGAAAAAAATTAATGTAAAATTATGGTGACAAGGAAGCCTACCACTCACATATATAAAGATGGAAGTGTTGCTACTCCTAGACTTCCACATCCTACAAGGTTGACACCACAAAAATGGGAAGAAAAAAGAGAAAAAGGGCTTTGCTACCATTGTGATAGTAAATACACTAAAGGTCACAAGTGTGCTGAGAAGAAATTATTTTACATAGATTCTGAAGAGGAAGAAGAAAATGACCAAGAATCTTCAAAAGAAGAGGATATACACCAAGAAACAACCCTAAAAGAAGAAGAAATGAGTTCGACCATATCATATAATGAATTGGTAGGAATTACCACTCCTCAAACTCTCAAGATAGAAGAACATGTCAAGAAGAAAAAGGTAATAGTGTTGATTGATTCAGGTAGTACCCATAATTTTATTCATTACAAGATAGCCAAGGAATTTAATTGTTTCCTATACCCAACACCAGAATGTCAAGTGATGGTTGCAAATGGAGGAACTATAAATTGCTTTGGAAAATGCCATAATATCAAGCTAACCATGGGGGAATATGTATTGAATAGTCCAATTCTTTCCATTCCTATGGGAGGTCCTAATGTTGTACTAGGAGTACAATAGCTACAATCTTTGGGGATGGTAGCTTTTAATTTTCAAGAACTTTTCTTGAATTTTTTTTAGAAGGAAAGGAAGTCAAATTACGGGGTATCACAGGGAAGCTAGGAAAGATAATAAGCTCTAATGTCATGACAAAGCTTC
Organism: Pinus albicaulis; assembly: GCA_034641835.2. Taxonomy (NCBI): domain Eukaryota; kingdom Viridiplantae; phylum Streptophyta; class Pinopsida; order Pinales; family Pinaceae; genus Pinus; species Pinus albicaulis. The sequence continues at coordinate 7,545 of JAXQQM020069036.1, forward strand.
TAAAGAAATAACAACGAGGCGTAATTGCACAATTATGCTCACCAGAAGTTCCAACATCAAAATGATCTATTTCTGTAGATCTCCAAAAAGTCTTCAACAATCATTCCAAGGTGTTTGAAACTCCCAAAGGACTCCCACCTATTCGTGATCATGATCATGTTATTCATTTGATTCTAGTAAGTGTTCCTCCAAACATTAGGCCTTATAGATATCCTTATGTCCAAAAGAGATAAATTGAACGTATGATTGCAGAAACGTTAGAGGATGGTATAATTCAACATAGTCAAAGTTATTTCTCTGCTCCAGTAGTATTGGTGCACAAGAAGGATGGATCATGGTGAATGTGTCCGGATTATAGGGAACTCAATAAGCTCACTATTAAAGATAAATTTCCCATTCCTCTGATTGATGAATTATTGGATGAATTACATGGAGAAATTTATTTTACCAAGTTGGATCTTCATTCAGGATATCATCAAATGTGAATGAAGATTGAAGATATTCCAAGAACAACATTTTGAAATCATGAGGGTCATTATGAATTTTTGGTCATGCGTTTTGGCCTTACCAATGCACCTTCTACATTTCAAGGGTTGATGAATTCCATTTTCAAACCCTTCCTTAGAAAATTTGTGCTAGTATTTTTTGATGATATACTAATCCACAGCAGGTCTTGGAAGGATCATGTTCAATAGTTTGACAGGGTGCTCAAACTATTGTAGGGGAAACAATTATATGCAAAAACATCCAAATGTTTGTTTGGAGTACAAGAGGTGGAATAGCTGGGTCATATTGTATCTCACGAGAGTGTTAAGGTAGACCCTAAAAAAATTAAAGGCATTAAGGAATGGAAATTCCCCACAACCATAAAGCAGTTGCGAGGATTTCTCAGGTTAACAGGGTATTATCACAAGTTTGTTAAGAACTATGGGAGAATAGCAGCACCTCTAACAACATTATTGAAGAAAGATGCATTTTCATGGACTCCTGAAGCAACTAAGGCCTTTGAACATCTTAACGAGGCAATGTGCCTAGCACCGGTCTTAGCTACGCTAGACTTAACAAAAACCTTTATTGTGGAATGTGATGCCTTAGGAAATGGAATTGGTGTTGTTTTAATTCAAGAAGGACGACCCATTGGTTTTTAAAGTCATCCAATCAAAGGAAAGTATTTACATAAATCTATTTATGATAAGGAAATGTTAGGAATACTACATGCACTAAAGAAATGGTGACCTTACCTAATGGGAAGACACTTCAAGGTAAAAAATTATTATGATAGTCTTAGACACTTTTTGGAACAAAGACTATCTTCAGAAGACCATATAAAATGGGCCACAAAGATGTTGGTTTATGACTTTGAAATAATCTACAGAAAAGGGAAGCTAAATGTTGTTGCAAATGCTATCTCAAGAAAGAATGAAGAGGTAGAAGCATTGCTTTGTACCATTTATATTATCCAACTAGATTGGATAACTGAAGCAAGGGATGAATGGAAGAAGTACGAAGAAGTTTGGACACGCATTTAAAAGTTGCAGCAAGATCCTAGTACATTTGATACATTTAGTTGGAAAAATGATTCCTTATGGTACAAACATCGCTTATATCTTTGTAAGAATTCCCAACTAAAATAAAAGATTCTTTTGGAATTGCACACTTCTCCTTTAGGAGGACACTCAAGATTTTTAAAAACTTACCACAAGGTGAAGAAATCATTTTTTTGGGATGGCCTTACATTTGATATTCAAAAGTTTGTAGAATAATGTTTGGTTTTCCAGCAAAATAAAGTTGAGACAATTAATACCCCAGGTCTTTACAACCTTTATCCATTCCAAGTCAACTTTGGGAGGAGATTTCAATGGATTTTATCATAGGTTTACCTAAGTCCAAAGGAAAGAGTGTCATCATGGTGGTAATTGATAGACTTACCAAGTATGCACACTTTTGTGAATTATCTCATCCATTTAAAGCAAATATAGTTGCTACTACATTTATGGACACAATTCAAAAGCTACATGGAAACCCAAAGCTTATTGTGAGCAACAGAGATCCCATTTTTACTGGAAATTTTGGGACGGAGTTTTTTTCTTTTTGGGTACTCAATTAGCTCATAGATCATCTTATCATCCTCAATCCGATGGTCAAACTGAGGTAGTGAATAAATGTTTGGAAGGATATATTCATTTTTTTGTATCTGATAAAAAAACACAATGGGTCAAGTGGTTACCTCTCGCTGAATGTTGGTATAACACTTCCTTCCATACTGCAGAAAAATGACCCCATTTATGACACTTTATGGATATCATCCATCGTCTATCACATCATCTTTAAGAGAAAATTCTAAGGTTCAAGCAGTGGAAGATCACATCGATCATCAACAAGAAGTTCTCCAACTCTTAAAGGATAACCTAAATTTGGCATTAAATTGAATGAAACAATAGGAAGATCAACATCGCAGCGAGAGAAGTTTTGATGTAGGATACTGGGTATTTTTATGGCTACAACCATACAAACAAATGTCCCTCAAGCAAGCTAAGAAGGATAATAAATTATCGCCAAAGTAATATGGTCCTTATAAGGTGTTGCAAAAGATTGGTACTATGGCATACAAATTGGAGCTTCCTACTTCTTCGTGAGTGCATCCAGTTTTCCATGTTTCATGCTTAAAGAAAGTTATAGGTGAAAATCTTTCAATTCAAACAATATTGCTAGAACTTGATGAGGAAGGAAAAACCATATTGGAACCTAAAGTGGTTACGAAAACAAGAACTCGACAGCTACGAAATCGATCAATTTCAGAGTATCTCAACAAGTGGAAGAACTTATCCACTAAAGATTCTACATGGGAGGATGAGAATTTTATACAGAAGCACCTAGAGCTACTCAAGAATTGAGGAAAACACTTTTTTGAAGGAGAGGGGCATGTTAGGTCCCTATATTACAAATTTATTCCCTTATTTTTATTAGTGTAGCCCCCTTATTGTTATTGTTGTACCCCTGTAACCCCATTATTGTTATTATTGTGCCCTTACATTGTTATTGTTAGGTCGGCTAGGATTATATTGTGGGCCCATAGAGTCCTATATATAGAAGGTGGTTTTGGTCATTTGTATCATCCAAGAATAGTTCATTTATGTAATGTATTGGAGGTTTCCCCCTCAAAGTGGCTAATTTCTAAGGCGTTGATCTCTCTTTTCTTCTATTTGTGGAGATAGTTTCATAAGATTTCACCAACGAAGAGTGCGGAAATTTTTCTGTCTACAATTTACACTTTTCCATTAATTTTAGGCTAATATAACTTAGAATAGCTCCAGTATTAATTAAAGAAAACACATATTGGTTGTTAATGATACCTTCGATTTTGATCGTTGTCGATTGATGTTCAGTCTGTTGATCTTATAATGTTGCACTTATTTGTGGAATACTTCTAGTCACATCATTCACCATGGTTGCCTCGTGTACTGCTTGAATATTCTAAATGGAATGGGGGTTATGTGGACAATCCTGCAATGGGCGAGGTTCTCTACATCCCCATCATTTCAGTAGTTTTTTTTCTTTCCCTCCTGCATCCTTTTTTTTGTTTACTTCCATGGGCTTGGATCTGGTAGGTGATTGGGGTGGTTGATTTTCCCCACCTTTATTAAATTTCTTTCTCTAGAGATCCCTTTCAAAATTATTTAGATAGGTCGGTTTGTGTCTTTTTGTGCTTGTTCTAGGCTTCCCTTTTTCTTTATTCTACCAAATTTCAAGGTTTTGATTCGATCCTTAAAATGTTGATAGGATAATTGGGCCTTTATGACATCTTCATCCATGGTCTTTGCATTTTAAAACTCAATTCTTTCTTTATATATCGTGGGTAGATAATTTATGAACCTTTGTACCTTCACTTTTTCTTTTCTTATGTATGGGACATATCAAAGTAAGTTTGTGAATTTCTTCACAAATACATCTATGGTTAGATGTCCCAATCTTAGATCATGGAATTATTTGGCACGGTCATCATAGTACTTTTCACTGAGGTACATTGATTTGAAATTTTGTTGGAATTTTTCCCATGAGATTGTCTTGTCATTTAGAAAGTGAATGATTTTGGTCTCTTCCCACCAGAGTGTAGCTATACCCTGCAATTGGCAAACTTCCAGTCTTGCTTTCATATTAATTCCATACTCATATACCTAAAAATACTTAAACATATTTAGGAGCCAGGATTCCATGTCCTCTTCCCTTTCCCCATCAAAGGCAGGAGGTTTTATCTTGCGAAATTCTCCCTGCAACTCATTGTTCTTTTTCTTGGACTTGGAGTCTACCTTCCCGGACTCTTCTTCACTCTCAGAATTTTCTGAGTTTGTTTCAATCTCATTTCTTTTCAAATTTTCCTGTCCCCCCTCCTGGTGACTAGATTTATAGGTTAATTCCCTTATCAATCACTCTTGTTCATTGCTAGATTTCAGTAGTAGTTCATTACTAGCCCTTAGTTGAACTATTTCCTACTGCAAATTGTTGATCATTCCAAATATCTAGGAATTTGAATCTAGTGGAGTATCCCCCTCCCCCAGTTCCATATAAAACTCTTCCCCGTCTGACATGACGTTTGTTGTAAATTTTTTTTGCACCTTATATCTTATACAAAGTTAATCATTAACATAATCATTTTTCAGAACATATTTTTCAAAATAACTTTAATAGTAAATTAAAACTATAGAGAACAAAATTCTTCAAGCGTTGAGGGTCCGTACTAGGTCCAATGTTTAACTTTCGCTCTGATACAACTTGTAATGTACCCAATATTTTTTTTTCTCTAGTTATTTATTCCCCTCCTATGTATACTTATTCTTCTCCACCTTGTTCTTATGAAGTCTATGTTCTTATCGATATGTTTGCCCACCATGGGAATATTTATGAAACCAATTTCACTTGTACAATTATCCCAACTATCGAATATAGGATCTTGAAGGATATTGATCATAATGTTAAGGTGGACCTTCCAAGATATTGAAAATAATGTTAAGGTGGGCCTTTGAGGTTAAGAATAATATTTGTTGACCTTATTGCTTGGTTAGGTGCCTTACATTATATAGGAATGGTATAACTTTGTATGTGATGTATATGTTAGTGAAGGTTTAATATATATAATATGGCACCCTCTTAACTGTAGGCCAACCTTATATTTCATCATATCTCAACCCTTAAAGTTTTTCAATACTCCACCTGGCGGTACCATCCACTCATGGATTGCCAATGGTACATTTCCCATGTGATATGTTGTGCATTCACATGCCCCCTCCAATCTCGAGGTAGGGTCTTGGTGTATGGCAGAGATTTCCTTGGAGTTCGATCAACGGTTCAAATGACACTTTGTAAACCCTAAGGTGTTTAATCTCTATTTTCTTTTCATTTGGTTCATTTAAAAGGTTGTGGTTTTTGGATCCAAAGGGTGAAGGCTTCTAAATTCATTTTGGGTCTGCACAACCCTGTAACCATATAGTTTAACCCTTTGACCTTATATCTAAACCATATTTCACGCATTGACCCTCATGGCTACCATGGCGACAGAGACTTATAGGTAACCCTTTGATTTTCTGGCATTTTTCTCTTAGTTTGGTATGTTATGTCTAGTTTGAGTTTAGCCCTGACTTCACTCATGAGGTTTTGTGTTAATTTGCAGGAACCCACTTCTCAGATGTCCTCGACATCTATTTTTCTAACTAGCACTAAATATATATTATAGTTTCCAAGATAAGGAGTTTTTCTACAGCTTACACCTTGTTTTATTTTATGCGTTTGCTTTTATTTTTATTTTATTTATCACTTTAAATTATTCATGTGAATCGTAGGTAGGAATTCATATTTGAACCCTATGTCTAGGGTACTCCTAATTCGATGAAAACCCTCATTAAGAGCTTGGAAATGTGTTCTTCCAAAGTACATGGTTGCATTTGTAATTTTCTTGTAAGTGGGTTTTTGTTAATGGCCATTCTGGTTTACATGTTTTCTTTGATTTTTCCTTCGACTTCTCACGAACTCACTTCTCTTTTTTATATCCCCATAGGGTTTTGAACATAGAAGGATTGGGAAGCTTTTTGGATATCAAATTTACTTCATTCACTTCACTAGGTAAACTAGGTTTTCTCTGGTTCATTGCACCTCTTATGGTATAACAATTTGTGTTTGACTCATTCCTCTTGCATTTAAAGAAATGGGTTTGTCCTCTCAGAGGATTTCCTCACTGTTTCTTTTTGTAATTCCTTCTCAAAGTGTCTTCCTGTGTGTACAAGTATAGGCATGATTTGACATGACAAGAGAATGTGACAGGAAAATATGGCCCCATTTGTTCTGCTATACACACACACACACACACACACATATATATAATTTTTTTTTTCATACACTAGGATTTAATTTGTGCATATTGGCTTTGTACAGGTACCTACTCTATCCCACTATCAGACTGCCAAGATTTAATGGTTTGGAAACCTCTAATTGACATGTTCTTCTTTCTCATGTTGGTTCCCTGTATTCGTGGCCATATGTATAGGGGTTCATTATCTTAAGGGGTTTTCTTAGGTTTTCATGTTGATTTTCCATTGCAAATGTTTTCCTATGTTATTTGTAGAGGTCATCTGGCTGACTAAGCCCAAACTAGGACTATTTTGACCCTTAGAAGGATATATAATTTTTTAATGTATTCAGAATTTATTTATTTAGACACATATATCATTGTATATGGTAATAATGGCCTGTGTTTTTTTGTTTCGCTTCTATGGTTAGATTTAAACTCATTATGGGCATTGTATCATACCTTTGCTAGTATTTTATTGGATAATACTTAGTTGTTTTCTCTACACTATTATAATGCTACAATGTTGTTATTCCCAATGCTATAATGCTACTATGTTTAAGGTGAAGTATGGGCTTGATTATAGATGAGATATAAATGCTACTACTTCAGTTCTGTGTACCGAAGTTTTCCCTTAGAATTTTTCATGTTATTTTTCTCTTTGTCTTTCCAACTCAGATTGACAGGATTGGTTGCTCCTATATGTATGAAATTTTTGTTTTCTTCAGTTCACTGTTAGCCTCCTCATAGCCGTGGTGAACATGATTCATAATGTTACTAAATATATGTTGTATATAAGCTTTCCTTTTATTTTTTGGTCCAACAGGTATTTGAAAATTTCATACTGATAGGGTTCTTCTAATGCAAGATTCGAACTGGGCTTATGCTTGATCTCTTATTTGGTTCTTGGTGACGCATAATGTGCATAAAAAATCTCTTTTTGTTTTCGAATCATTAATTAATTTGGGGTGGTTTCTTGTGTTTTCAGTATGATTTCATTTATTTGTAGAATGATGCACTTGTGCGCTCTAACTAGTGCTCCACAGTCAAAACTAAGTATGCTACCTTAATGCGTGGCCAATTTTTGCATAATTAAGTCAACTAATTACTTAGTTTCCCTCCTATTCGCTTTATTTTCATAAGCTTTGTGTATGTAACTAAGTTGGAATTCTTCCAATGGATTTTCCTTTAGAAATCCGTAAGGAATGGATATGTCCAGAAATTCTAGATAATTTTGATGGCAAAATCTCTCTCTTTGTTGAGAGTAGCCTTCTCGATAAATACTTTTTTTCATAATAGAATTTACCCATGACAATTTTCCCTTTACTATTTTTAACATCTACTCATTAGGGATATTTTCCATTCAAGACCCAACAAGGCCTAATATTACAGGACTTACATATCTAACTCTTAACGCTCCACGGTACCACTGTAAGGTGAACCCACTTCTACACTTTAGAGCCTGGTGTGATTAAGTTTGTTCCCTTGGACATATTTAAAATACATGAAATTTAAATTATAATAACAGGGCAATAAGTCACCCACTCATAATAATTTCATGTTAATTCATTCCACTTGTTTGTTAATAAAATTCAACACACCAATTCATCATTAACGACACAAAGGAGATGATTAAAGAGATGTTATGGGAGCATCATACTAACTAATTCATCATTAACGAGACAAATAATATGACTAAATAGATTTTATGGAAGCATCATATAGTATACTAACTAGAAAAGATGAATTTTCCTCCCATCCAAGAGCTTCGTCTTCCAAGCTCTCCCCTGAGGAGAGATATTTCTACCCACCAACTGATCCCCCTCGTCAGTCTGGTGAAGTCACTTTTATGCCAAATTTCCCCATCAGAGTTTTCATAATGGCATCTCATTATTGTGGGTTGTTGTTTCTCATAGACTGGAATTTTCTTTTGTTTTTTCCAAAAAAAAAAAAATTTTCTTCCTCAAATCTTGCTTCTTCCACAACATTTATTTTCCTACCCCTTCCCAGTGAAGTTTCCTCCTCACTGGGATATTATTAGATACCTTTCTCCAATCTAATTTTAAATTTAATTTATTTTCTTTCTCCCCAAGGGATTTTTCTAGGAGATTTGAGAAAGTGTAAAAAAATTCCATCCTATCCACATGGATCAAAATTTATGGATCTCTTTATACTCTTTCCTTTCCAATTAGTATGCATCTTTCTAAATCAATATTTTTAAAATAAAAATAATTCTTACAACATTATGAATGTTTCACAGGTCCATATAATATTTGTCGTGTCACAATAACTAAAACTTGAAGCCTAATGAACTGAAATCTAGAGTATTATAATAATCCTATTAATACTTATCCAAAATAATTTTCCACGCTTGGCCAACTAATAGCTTTATACTCATTCAAGTAAATTTACCTCCCATTATGTGGTCTTCCATAGTACACCTTCATACATCTGTTGAAGATTAATTCATTATATTTAAATTTTTATTAATTTGATGTGACCTCATTTATTTGATGGCCATTAAATACATGCTTAAGGTGTTCAAATGAATGACAAGAAAATAATTGATTTTCTTAGAGTAATGATGAGTGAAAATCCTTTAAGACAATGATATTTTTTCATAAGTGTTCATAATATTCCTTTGGAAAAATCCCATAGTAAAGTTCTTGAGGTTTAAGAATGGCACCACATTTCACCTCATTCTATCCCCAACAAATCAGTCTAATAACATATTGATCTGAAGTTAATTTATATGAGTTACACTTTCAACAAATTTGTATGTTATCACATTGACTTACATCCTCTCCTTGTATGTTTATGGATAAATGTATTTTTTATCACTCAGATTTTCCTTGAAGTTGTAGGGAAGAGGAAAGGGGTCCGAGGTAACCACAAACCAACTTTTAGGTACAGAATCTAGCCAATCTGTACCCAGAGAGGGCTCTCTCTATAAGATTTAGCTTTGTTTTGAAAGATATTAGGCTAGTTGTAAAGTCCAGGGATTTTGATTAAGTTTGGGTGATGAAATTCTATAGCAAAGGGTAAGATTGAGTAGTTTTAGGCCATTGGGCTAATGGAGTAAAAAATATGGCTAAACTGGATTAATTTTTTTAACAAAAGATGGTTTCACAGGGCAAGGTAATCAAATAGGGAACAATTGTAGATCTAAAGTGAATGGAATGAACTCAAAATGGATGAAGGGAAATTAAGAATCATTCAACACGTTTGAAAGAGGGAAATTGGTTGATTATTAATAAAGAGAAATTAAGAATTCTTTACTAAATAATCAAAATGCATAAACTAGAAAACAGGAGCAATTAAGAATTCATTGTTTAAGCTAGTTGAGAAGAAAACATTTAGAATAAAAACGATTAAAAACATATTGCACTTAAGCACTTTCTGATTTATCCCTTTTCGTTAATTATTCAGATATGAAACACAAATGATATAATAAACAAGTATAAAACTTCAAACATAAGAGATAGATGACTTATTGATCCGTTGTCTGACACAAGAATCCTGTAAAAAGTCTTTTGCATCAATTCTTCATCCAGCTAGCCACAAAAAATTTCTCCAACAGCACTTTATTCCAAAATAGTCAATGTTACATCAAAGTCTAAGAATCCACCCTTCAATACTCCAATTGAGGGAGTATTTATACAAAAAATTACAAAAAATATCTCCTAACAAAATGAGATATAACCTAGGATGACTCATGGATATTTTACAACAAACTAGAGACAGATGGTCTCGTAGATAAGAAAAATGATAACTGACGTTGTGATGTTTCCTTCTTTTGAGAATGTGCTGGATGTAGGCCCTAAGATTAGGCTTGTTTTTATCTTCTCTAGTAACTTTGTGTTGTTCGTTCTATTTTACTGATACTCTTTATCCTGACTTACTGTAGTAAATAATCAAAAATTCATCCAAGGATATTTTTTACAAAAGTTCCAACATCTCATCCCACCATTGAACTTCTGGTACTCTGGTCCTTTGAAGCTTCCTCAGTGTTTCATCAACCTCAGTATATCTGAAGAAAGTGGGCTGAATTGAGAACAAATTCTTTACCTCATGTTCAAGATAAAACAAATTTTCCAATCTGTCATGAAGATTTTTACCTGTAGGAAATGCTGCTATTGATGAACTAGTTGAGGAACTGGCCTCATTGTCATCATACTTGTCCAATTTCTCAACGTAACTTTCAAGGTCCATTAGTTTATCCTCTGAAACTAAAGGACTGGGAAATCCTTTATTTAACAGAATATCCAATCTTTTTATGAAGACATTGATTTCTTCTTGCATATTAGAAAATCTTCGTTCTAGATTCTGTATCAGAGTTCTTTTAGTAAAGACTCTTTTTATCTCCAAGATTCTTCCTGTTCTGTCTTGAATGCCAAGTTCTTCAAGTTGATGCTTGCTCTGAGTATTCAAAAAATGTATAAGTTTATTGGGCTCTTCAAGCATGTTTCCTAATTCTTCTTTTGCTTTCAGAATTTCTTCCAGAGCCAGTTTAACTAAATCATTCTGTTCATACATTATTTGAATTGAGGGCTAGACATCATTTATTGACTAGATGATGTTGTCCCAAAGAATTTATTTTATTTCCTTCAAGGGCTTTTCTAATGTGAGCTCCTTCTCTAATGTTTTGATCGATTTTTCTAATTTGTTGACCTCTCTTGTTTTATCTGCAACACTCATTTTTGAGAGATCATATTTTTGTTCTAAAGTGGCCAATTGTGCCTTTGTTCTTTGGAGCTCTATCACCTGAAGTTTCGTTTCCTCCATTGACTTTATTAATTCTTCGGTACTTAAATTGGAAGTATTTACCTGTAAAAATTCTGTTGGCTGACCTGTGGTTGCTGTACCTATAGCTAATCCTGCTGTAGATGCTGGAATATTAGGCTTCTTGTCTTTCAATGCCTTTTCAAGCTCTTTTTTAGTTTCATTAAGTTTCTCATTCAGTTTCAAGAGAAAATTTATTAATTCTTCTTCAGAATTTTGCTTCATGATTGCTGCAGTCTGTGGATGTCTTGAGGCTGGTAACTTCAGTTGCTTTCTCAAAGCTGCAATATCACCATCCTTTTTCTTGATCAAAGCTTCTATACCCTTGACATCTTTGGGATTGTGTCCCAATCCAATGGTTATCTCCTCCAAAGTCTTAATTCTGTTATCCTTAGCCTGAGAAGAGGCTTTTTCAAGCTGAAATTGTGCATTAGTATTCTCCAAAGAATCCTGAAATTTCTAATTCATCATTGATTTATCAGTCAGAGTAGAATAAATCATTTCACCTGTTTGTTTGTGTAACTCAATTTGATCCAAAGGATGAATATCCTTTGCTATGACTTCAAAATTAGTTCTGATATAATCTGCAGCTGTTTGAGGCTACCACATCTTGGGTTTGAAGTGACTCATTATCATTTTGCCTTGCTAGATGTCATAGGCTGACATCAATCTTTGCGGATTCTTTGGAGCCATATTCAAATATTGATTGTAAACTTGAAGCCTTAGTGGATCATTTCTAGCCTTTATATTTATGAATGTTATTTTGATATCCCAGGCATCTTTCACTGGTGGTTTGAAAGAAGATGCTTCTACACTTTGCTACCTTTGTAGTTCCTTTCTTTGTAAATTAGTGGATGTTCCATTGACTGTGCATGTTTGCTGACTATCTTCTCTTCCCTGGCTATCAGGGATTTCTTAAACAGATTCCACTTCTAGAAGAGGATTTAATTTTTGTCTTTTAACCTCGGGCTGTTCTGAAGACCCATTAATAGGGGTAGCTACTTCAACCTCTCTCTTTTTACCCTTTTATACATTAAGAGGAGTTTGTAAAATTGAAATTTCAACCACATTGGTCTGAGTAGGAGAAATCTGTACTTGACCCTGTTCTTTAGAAGTTTCGGGCTGATCTGTCATTTTAAATTTCTCTGTAACTTGTATATCAACCTCTTTCTCCTTTCCTTTAGATGCTACTGTGGCTAATGCACTGATTTCCTGTAAATTTTGTTGAGAAGTCCCAGCAGAAGAAGGACCAATACCTGGTATCCGCACCTGTCCAAAAGAGTCTAGGTCAAGTATTTTTTCAAGGTCTTTCATAACATTTTCAACACTGACCTGCTCACTATCTTGTTCTATCAATGTTCCTTCCATCCATTCATCCATATTGGCATATTGTTCAATTTCTAGGATTCTTTGATGAATGTATGGTGATAATTTGTTTTTCATTCTTCTGTCACAAATAAAGCTGTTTTGGTCATAAGGCACCCAGTAGAAACTCTTTTGTAGTTTGAGATAGTCTTCTAAGATTTTTTCTGCTTCTTTTCCAGCATCCCTAGAGTTACAAACAAAGGGACCTAATTGGCTCTTAATTCTGAGTTGGGCCTTTTTCTTTGCATTGCAGAAATGAACTATGTCTGAATTAATCATCTGTCTGAAATACTCTAATACAAAGAGTCTCATTGGGACATATTTTGGTAGCTTGAAGGGGCATAACTCACACCCATATATTCTGATTTCTATGTGATTTTGGTATAGGTACCAGTCACCTATCCGGTATTTCTTTGAGAGTTGAAGAATTTTCTTGATTTCACTACTGACCCTAGGAGGGGAGACTCCTGTCAACAAAGTGGTTGTAGGGTGTACAAATAGATCAATAAACTCATTGTAGGAATAAGGAGAATTAGGGGAATTATGAGTGATGGCAGACCAAAAGATCACAGACCTAGGATTTCCTTTGGAATCAAGTTTTTTGACATAGAAAGGGAAACTCTCTGATTGAAAGTAAAGCATAAGATGATAAATAATAGAAGAATGTTTGAACACTCTCTCATTCTTTAATCTCATGAAATGATCATGGATTTTATCAGCAATGTGGGATGCAAAATCATACTTGATAACAGGGGGCTTTCCAGGGGTGAAAATTGACATCAATACTAGGGTTAATTGGTCAACATATTGACTAGTATTGAAACCCATTATGAAGGATATCATATTCAAAATAAGTCTGCCCACAACAGTGAATAAGGTATAACCATAAGGGGGAGGGCCTTTGGGCTGATGTTCTGGTAACATAAAGGTTTGGCAAAGATGATTCAACTCTTCTTGGGATAAATTGGCAGATTTCTCAAGTAATTCTCCATGGACAGGGAAGTGAGGGCTTGACCAGGTTTCGTTGATAGACTGAGCAGTTATGGGAAAAAGGACGGTTTGAATCGGGGATAAAACTGCTCGTTGATTGGGATCATAATTTGCATGGCAGTAATGGATTATTTCAAGAAAAATGTGGATTGAGGGGAGAAGGTACATGGGAAGATTGGATTCCCATAATCCAAAAACGTCAGAACCTTTCAAGTAATTATCTCTGCAGTAGCAAAAAATTCGAAGAGGATTTTCACTCAGAACCAAGTCTTTAATTTGGAAATCTCTGTCTACCAAAGGCAGATAATCTAAATCTCTGTGAGGGGCATTTAGGGGTGCGACATTCAGAGCCACGAGAATTTCCATTTCTGGTTCTTGTGGATTCAGAAATGAAAATTTCGGGTTTTGATGAAAAAACGAGCACAATCACAGGTTTAGGAATGCAATTGTAGTTTTGGGATTTGAGGAATGAACTAACGATCAATATTGAACCCTGTTTCAGTGGAAGTAAAACAAAAAACCAGGATTCTTACAGAGTTCAGCGGGAATTTTAGGTAAATACCTGTTTCTCGGGAATGAACAGTGATTAAACAGGTGCTGGCTATTGCGGACGAATTCTGGATTACATGACTGCAATTCTCTTCAACGAGGTGGCGGTTGGCAAATTTTGACAGTTAATTTCGAAATTCTTTGCACGGGAAACTGGTTACTGCATGAGATAGTGAAAATGATGCGGGTTCTTTTGTTTTATTTGCAAAGTCAAAGGTTGGCGGGTTTTTTTTTATTTTTTAATGGATGACGTCAGTAGGTACGGTGGTTTCGTCACGGGAAGCAAGCGGTAAGTGGTTTCCATCGCACAACTTTTGGGGAAAGGCGGTTTTAGGCGGAGGGCGAGCGATTCCATACGATGCACGACACGTGGCGCGACACTGTTCAGAAAACTGCTTGGCCATCACGCGTTATTGTTAGGACGTGGATGGCTAGCGATATTGATACCAACCGTAGATCTCAGATTGATCGATCGAACGGTCGTTGAGAAAGGAAGTTAATGGGGATTTAATATGGCAGGCCCAATGAAATTTATTATGAAATAATTGCATCGGGGGAATTTTGATTAGCGGATTAGGTTATTAATTAACCTAGAGGGTTAATTAATCCATGTATAGAATGGTGGGTCGGGTTTATTTATTAATTGGAGATTTCAACCAATTAATGAATTTTAATAAGTATATGGTTATTTTTCAACCAATGAGCGGAATATTATTATTTGGGATTTATTAAAATAATACGGGAAAAGGGGAAATGTGTATGGGGATTTAAATAATAAAATTAGAAATTAATATAAAAAATGAATGGAAGCGCTAAGTGTAAAACATTAAAGTAATGTATTTAACTTATGCTTTTATGAATAGGGTTTTTGTGAAATATTGCATGGTTTTTTAGAGGTGACTAAATGTCATGATGAATAATTTTAAGTACTTAGGTTTTTCCCATTATTGGGTCGAGGGTCCGGTCCCTCCAAAAGTCAAGGAAATGCGTTGACCCCTCTAATTTTCAAATACCTTAGTACTTGGGGAAATTAGTGAAATTTTTAGGGAAAAATGAGAGGGGAAGTTAATAATTTTGACTTTGCTTTGCTTGAAATTCTTCTAGTGTAGTGTCTACCTTTGCAATTGTGATGAAAGAAAAGATTTAACACATCTAGAGTCATTATCCATCACATGTAATTCTGCAACATCATCTACCTACCCTACCTACTTTACCCTAGCATTTTTCTTCTTTATTAGGGTGCACTTAAACTGGCAAACCCTTATCACACTTTCTTTTCTTTTACATATGGAAGTCTATCTAAATCTATCATTATTACATCCAAGGGCTCAGATTAAACTATTGAGCTCCTTTTATTTACTCTACCTATATACTTATCTGCCAAGATTATACAGTTTTGTCAGATTTTAATCTCTATCTCTAAAACATGAAATTGAAAGATGAACTAGCCAAGGTTAAACTATTTGATTGTTCATCAATTGTGGCATGGGATACAAGTTGCACACAATTTGTTTATTACATTAGAGCAACAAGTAGTGGCATTTAGACTTGCACACTTTCCTTAGCCTTTCTTTTGGTGGGGTTCATTTTCTTTTACTTTTTTGACCATTTTTATTCTTTTCACCCTTTGATTTTTCTTTTAGGGTATACCCTCTTTATATTTTTTAATTTTTTTTAGAATATGGAAAACCTTTGCAACAAAAAAAGGTATGAAAATATTACATAGCTCATTAAGTCAATCATGATATATGACACCTATTGGTATAGGAGTCTAACAGTATCTATTGGTAGAAGAAAATGTAGATAGTTTTTTTTTTTGTGTGTGTGTTAAGTTGCATAGTTTATATCTTGTTTTTCCCATTTTGATATTAAGCACAATATACCATGTGATACATCCCTTTTAACTTTATGTGCAAACATAGTATGTTGTAGCCTTTTAAACATTCAAGAGTTGTGCCATATCAAAATATGTTACATTTTATATATGAAAATTTTCCTTGTGCATTGTTTCATGCTTCATATTTTTCATATGATTTGTTTCCCCTCTAAATGATTTGGATGTAGAAATAAGTATAGCCTTATGTTATCTTTATAATTAGGAACAATGTTCCCTTTGAAAGCCTTGGATGATAAAAACCAACAAACATTATTGTAGTTAACAAAAATTTAGTGCTATGTGATGGAAAGATTTCCACTATGAAGGAAAGTTCAAGACAGTGTAACTCATCACAAAAAAAGAAACTCCGAGCAATGTGGTATGTTGAAACAAAATAAAGTTTGGAGTGATGCTATGGGTCATGCTTGTAGAATGTTTTGGCCTATGTTATAGATTAAAATAAATAAAATATTTAAAGTGATCTGATATGTTTTGCAACTATAAATTAATAGTCCTCATGATATGGCACAAGTGGAGGCTTTTTCTTGTCATATATTAGGATAGAGAATTTTTTTGGTTCAAGTGATAGTTTGTGAGAAAGGAAACATTAAAGGGATGTAATGAGGAGGAAGGTGCACAAAATTCCGCTTAAGAATATCCTTTGTCATGATGAAGGAAAATTTGAAGTGATGCATTTTGTTACAACAGAAAAAAGTTTGGAAGGGGGCAATGTGATGCACCCAAAAAGTGTTGAGATGCATATGCACCATATCATGAATAAAGAAAATTGAGCATGATACAAGGAAGGGAAAGAAATCTCCTACATTATGTGAAAAAAGAGGTTGTGAGAAATTTTCTAAACTAAGAACTAAGTTGAAGAAGTTAAATAAATTTCCCATAAATAAAAATATTCTCATAAAATTTCAAGAAATAAACATAACCAAATGTCCTACAATAATAAAGATTGGATGTTAGTCTCAAATATGAGTCATTACTTACAAATTTTATGGGGACCTCAAAGAATAGAGAGGAGTTTTTAAGGCTACACTATGCTTCTAGCTTGCACAAGTAAATGCAACAGTGTTAACATCAAATTCCTTGATAACGTGAAACACCTTTCTTCTTTTCCTATAGAATTTTAATTATTAAAAATATATCCACTAGCCAGGACACCTAACTATATGCCACCATATGTCCTTAGAAATAACTTTGTTATTCTTGGCCTAAAAAAATTGACACCATTGATCAACTAATAGCCTTTTGTTTTTAAAATCAGTGATTGTCTTGATTGTTCTATCAAGATCCTTATAATAATTGTCTCAAAGTATTATCAATTCAAATAAATAAGCTACCAATTCATCTAGAAAATATATTTCAATTAGTATTGATACAATGAAGATGACCTTAGTAGTGAAGGATATGAAAAGGTCATAAAAAATGTAAATTATTTTCTATCTAGGGAAGCTTTACTTTAGTCATCCTCTCTTAGCACATAAGTCCTATTGATCTCATCAAGATAAGTCTTCTCTAAAACATGTCCTCTTATTCTCTAATGGTTTAGATATTCAAGCTGGCCCTAGATCTACAACAAAACAATCAATACTAGATACCAACCCATTTATAATGGGAAATGGATTATAAGGAGGTGGAGCATGAATTTAATACACACATGCATAAGGATATGATGTTTACAAATCTTAAGAATCAATAAATGGTGCACGACGAGGCATCATTGTGTCAGGTTGATATAATGGAACTTGGGGAACTTGATCAACATATCTTTTAGATCTTGCCTCTCTTTTCACCCTATCATTATTCATTCCTTAAAGAACAGTTATACCCACCCTAATGTCTCATGGATCATGAGAGTTATGAGAAGGTAACATTGGAGACAACTTGAACAACTATTTAACCTATTTTATTTTTTTGTTGAAACTTGAACTAATTTTTCCCTTCAGTCATTACCATTAATGCTAGCCTTGAATTTTTCATTTGATAATGCAAAAGAATCTTTCTGAATATATAAGTGTACCTTCCATATGAAGAGTAGAGTAGACTCACTAACTTATTTTTTAGAATCGTCCCTCCTAGTTGATCCTTCATCCAACGATATTTTATTGCAACATGATTTCCACAATTCTATAGACATTTCTAATGCCATTTACCTCTGACCCTTTCATTTTTCCCAAGTAAACGCAAAATTATGGAACACACAAAACTCTAATCAATCCTTCAACTTAGAACATGGATATTGAATCCCTTAACATAACATTTTATTAGAATTTACTCTCAATGTTTCTGAACCTAGCTCCCCCCACCCTCACCCCCTCCCCCAAAAAAGAAAATTTCCTTGAAAATTCATACATCAACATATGAAAACCATTACAATATCACCTACATGTAGTTGTGTATCATTGAAAATAAAGATGATATTGTCAATCATAAACATACCTATGTAAGGATAAATAATGTTTATAAACCTAAGAAAAAGGATGAGAAAGATGAAAGCTAAAACATTTTCCATGAAAAATCATGGATTGTTGCTTCTCCCAAACACCTAAGATTTGAATAACATTACAATATCATCTACATGTGTTGGTAGATCATAGCAAAGAAATATGATATTCTCTATCATAATCATATCTATGTAAGGATATCTAAAAACTGTCTTGAATATTTACTGAATAAAGGATGGATTTGTGTCTTTGTTTGGTTGTAAAAGAGACCAAAAATCTAGTTCAAGATTGTAATCACTTTCTATTAATGCCTAAAAATAAATATTTATATATTTTTCTCTTTCCACTTTTTCTCCTTATCACCATGAATAGGTTGACTTTGTATCTATGTCCCCTACCTAACATATTTTATAGGTTGTGAAAGATTTATCCATCTTGGATGTGGGGGTTGAGGGAAGGTGGACCTGTGGGGATTGAGGGAAGGTGGACCTTATGCAGGGTTACATGCTACCATGGTTGCCGTTGGTGGAAGGTAATGATGTGTAATTTATTTATAATTTTTCTATTTTATTTTATTTCCATCAATATTATAATGTCAATTTATAATTTTATGATTTTTATTTTATTTTATATAAAATTATAATTATAATACTTTTTATACACTAGAGTGTGTGTGTGTGTATATATATATATATATATATATTACAATAATTAAATTTAATAACTTTATTTAACCACATAGTTGATGGATACTAATTAATTAATGTTAAATAATTTAAACAACATAATATATTAGATTTATAATATTAGTTAATGTTGTTAAGGGAAGGATTATGAAACACTTTATGAAGGTAAATACTAGTATTATTGAATATATATTAGTGCTCACATAAAGAAAAATTAGTAGATTCTTAGATTATGTATTCATTATTAATAATGTTGATTTATGAGCATAGTTAAATAAACAAGTATATCTCATGGTTTTCTACCAAGGAGGATGGAGATCCCTCAGGTGGAGACTACTCCTCACTTTTTGACCACATGTGATGTGATACTTTAACGACAAAGTTACTTGTAAAGAGGCAAATTTTGTATTTTGATAGTAAATTTTTGTTGCACCCTATGTAATATAAATGCGTTTAAAATTGGAGAGATGGACTTATTTTTGTAAAACAATCCATGAACTATGTTTTGTTGATTAAAATATTTGATAGATGATTTACTTGATGTATGTTGATATTGACTAAGAAATGGTGGTGCATGGATACGAGATCTTGTAATATGATGATTAGGATCACACATTAGTATACATTGTTGTTGTTTTTGTTATGTATATGCTTGTATGAAAATTAAAGTGTAGGTTGGAACGATGCTTCATAATAGCCAAATATCCATTGCAACAAATGGTATCGTGTATATTGTTATATTATATTCTATAGTTATTTATATGTGTTGTTATGAAATTGGGTAAGGTTCATACATTAGGTAACATGCCTTCCCAATTGAATAATTCCATGACAAGCATGAGATTCAACACCCTAATGTTGTTTGCGTTAGGGTTTTGGGTTCTCACACTAGTTCTTTGAGAAGAGATATACTAATTTCTCACCATGTAACCTCCAAACTTGGAGTCATGAGAGAGATTTGTGATGGTGTGTTCTCTTATACATATTGCAAATTTATGTTTAGTATTTAAAATATAAATATATAAATTATTTATATATGAAATTTTGTTATAATATTAATACTTATATAATAAAAAATTTGAATTTGAAAAATATAATTTAGAAGCTTTTCCAAATAAATAATTATGTAGTTTTAAATAATAAAGAATAATAAAAATAATATTTTAATATATATATATATATATATATATATATATATATATATATATATATATATTTAAAACAAGTCATTATTATAATAAAGAATGATTAATAAAAAATTGTAATAAAATTTCACATAAATAATCAATAACACTTTAAACTCTTAATATAATTATATTCAAGTTTCGTTGGACTTCACAAAGGATTAATGAGTGGGTGAAGTTAGGAATCCTTTGATATACGAATCGAGAGATTATCGAATTATAATTAATTCCCAGGCCTAATTTAGAAACTAGCATATTATATCGTTATGCACAAGTGAAGGTGGAGGTGCATTGGGTTTTACAAGCCAGCTCAAAATAACAACTAGCCAGCTCAAAATAACAACTAATAGGTTCCGCTAGCCACCTCAAAATAACAACTAATAGCTTCCGCAAAGTTAGGTTACGCAACGTTATATATTGGGTTGGGTTTTACAATGTAAAATTGAAGCTGAAGCTTTTTTTCCTTCCTCGGAGGCGTCTGCACTCTCCCAGACTCTCCTACATCGATCGTTTAATCTTGCCACCGCCTCTCAAGTACCAACTGGTCCCAACCCCGCAGTCTCTCCTGAAACGCCTCCCTTTACTGCCACACTTCTAAACCCAAGCCTTCGTAAGGTACCAACTGGTCCCAACCCCACAGTCTCTCCTAGAACGCCTCCTCTTACTCACACATATCTAAACCCAAGCCTCCGTAAGGTACCAACTGGTCCCAACCCCGCAGTCTCTCCTGAAACGCCTCCCTTTACTGCCACATTTCTAAACCCAAGCCTTCGTAAGGTACCAACTGGTCCTAACCCCACAGTCTCTCGTGGAACGCCTCCTCTTACTCACACATATCTAAACCCAAACCTCCGTAAGGTACCAACTGGTCCCAACCCCGCAGTCTCTCCAGAAACGCCTCCTTTTACTGCCACATTTCTAAACCCAAGCCTTCGTAAGGTACCAACTGGTCCTAACCCCACAATATCTCCTGGAACGCCTCCTCTTACTCACACTTATCTAAACCCAAGCCTCCATAAGGTACCAACTGGTCCCAACCCCGCAATCTCTCCTGAAACGCCTCCCTTTACTGCCACACTTCTAAACCCAAGCCTTCGTAAGGTACCAACTGGTCCCAACCCCACAGTCTCTCCTGGAACGCCTCCTCTTACTCACACTTATCTAAACACAAGACTCTGTAAGGTACCAACTGGTCCCAACCCCGCAGTCTCTCCTGAAACGCCTCCTTTTACTGCCACATTTCTAAACCCAAGCCGTCATAAGGTACCAACTGGTCCTAACCCCACAGTCTCTCCTGGAACGCCTCCTCTTACTCACACTTATCTAAACCCAAGTCTCCGTAAGGTACCAACTGGTCCCAACCCCGTGGTCTCTCCTGAAACGCCTCCCTTTACTACCACATTTATAAACCCAAGCCTTCGTAAGGTACCAACTGGTCCCAACCCCACAGTCTCTCCTGGAACACCTCCTCTTACTCACACATATCTAAACCCAATCCTCCGTAAGGTACCAACTGGTCCCAACCCTGCAGTATCTCCTGAAACGCCTCCCTTTACTGCCACATTACTAAACCCAAGCCTTCGTAAGGTACCAACTGGTCCTAACCCCACAGTCTCTCCTGGAACACCTCCCCTTACTCACACTTATCTAAACCCATGCCTCCGTAAGGTACCAACTGGTCCCAACCCCGCAATCTCTCCTGAAACGCCTCCCTTTACTACCACATTTCTAAACCCAAGACTTCATAAGGTACCAACTGGTCCCAACCCCATAGTCTCTCCTGGAACACCTCCTCTTACTCACACATATCTAAACCCAAGCCTTCATAAGGTACCAACTGGTCCCAACCCCGCAGTCTCTCCCGAAATGCCTCCCTTTACAACCAAATTTCTAAATCCAAGCCTTCGTAAGGTATCAACTGGTCTGAACCCCATAGTCTCTCCTGGCACACCTCCTCTTCATAATTTGTAATTCTATTCGTAATTCTATCTCATTCCACTCTCCACGAAAATGCCTTAATAAAATGTCCTATGGACAAAATCCTTCTCTTCATCAATCGGAAACACTATGTAAGAATGTAGTTATGTTCTAACCACATGTTCTTAAGATGTAAGAGTCTAATGGCATGTGGTTTGGTTTCAATATGTTTATGTGATTAGTTTTTATTTGGATCAATAACATACCAATGTTTCTCTCTATCGTTTATTACACATTATTTTTCACTCTTGGTTCAAATTAAGAGGTCAAAAGTTAGATGTAACAATGGCTACTTTAATGAGATGTAGTATCCTTCCAATATAATCATGTTATTATTTTTCATATTATTTGTGTTTCCATAATTTAATTCACTTTAAGAAAAAAATTATTATAAAGAGCACTTCCTCTTCCAATGCAAAATGGGATAGTTGTATTATTTTAGTTTATCATCACAAGACATTTTTGTAATTATTATTGACTTGTATTATAATATGAGCCAATGATTTGTGGAGTTATTTTTTCCATCGAAATGTCTTTACAACCCAAAATGGAAATGATGTTGTAGTGATAAAAAATGAGTGTAAAAATTTAAATGTAGACTAAATATAGAAGAGATTCCTTTTTCCCATAAAATAATGAACATTAAGTAAAAAAATATTAATAATAAAACATTATATCACCTCAATTATAAAATAATAATAAAATAGATTGATTCATATTATGGATGACAATAGTAACTTGGAGGAAGTGTCTTCTTACAAGTACTTAGGAATTGATATTCATCACAAGCTCAACTGGAACTATAGCATTCAGAAAAGGATTAATGGGGGGTGGAAAGCTTATTTTGGTCTTGAAAATAATTGTAAAATGGCAAACCTTGTAATGTGGAATAGAAAGAAGTTCCTCTTTGAAACTTTAGTCACTCCTGTTATCTTATATGGATGTGAGGTTTGGGGTTGCAGCATCTCTAGAGAATCCTGGAGAAAGATTGAGCAAATCCAGAAGAGTTTTATAGCGTATAACTTAAAATTAAAAGCAATACACCCTACCCTATTCTCCTTATAGAAGTGGGTCCTTCCCCTATCGAGAGCCTAGCTATGACTAGGCTTCTGTTGTACAAGCACAAGCTCAATAACATAGGAGGCCATAGACTTCCTAAGCTAGCTTTAAATTCCAGCCAAAAACACCTAAGGCTTAAACGAGGTTGGTATAAAGACACCAGGGCCTGGTTAAACCATTGGGAGATCGACGAGAATGTTGCATTGCGAAACATCAATAACATTAAAAAAATTGTCACTTCTAAGTTCAAAGAAAAAATGTGGTGTGAGAAAGATCTAGAAGCTAAAAGAAAATTAAGGTATTATAAGGAGGTCATCAACCCCACCTTAGAAGATCAAAAGTATCTCTCTGTTTTAACTAGCTCAAAGAAGAAAATTAATATAGCTAAGATTAGAACGAACTCTCATGAGCTCCATAGTGAAACAGGTCATTGGACAGTTCCTAAAACACCATGGATGGAAAGGATCTGCCATCTCTATG
Source organism: Pinus albicaulis (assembly GCA_034641835.2). Lineage (NCBI taxonomy): Eukaryota > Viridiplantae > Streptophyta > Pinopsida > Pinales > Pinaceae > Pinus > Pinus albicaulis. The sequence goes on from JAXQQM020069036.1 coordinate 31,286, forward strand.
AGAATATGAACATCGAGGATGAAAATCACTTCCTCTTAGAGTGCCCCGCGTACAACCACATTAGAGCTCAATTTCATAATCTTTGTTGCAATACTAACCTTCCTAGCCTTTTAAGATGTCAAAATTATAGTGAGCTCGGGAGGCTTCTCTCCAAGCTTTTTGAGCATAGGAATAAAATCTTAAATCAAATTAAATAACTCTTTTCTTTAGGTCCGATAGACAAAAGATTGGTCTCAGTGGATGTTAACCACCATCATCATCATCATGGTAAATTTAAATAAGAATGATTCATAAATGTAGTTCAAAACATATAATTAATAATTTCTGAATGTAAAATATATAAATAGTAGCTATAAACTAATATCCATCTCCTTATATAAATGAGAAATTCATATTTAAATTAACTTAATAATCATATAAAAATTAAATATTTAAAATAAATATATTTTCTTATATCCATCTATCTATTTATCTATTGCATTTCAAAATCTTTGATCCTTTTTGTTGTTTGGTCGGTCTCTCTCTCTCTCTCTCTCTCTATATATATATATATATATATATATTTTTTTTTTTTTTTTTCATTTCTTAAGTTGAGTTTTTGATGGACAAAATGCACAAAATCCCCTTGAGCACTTCGATTGTGTAAGTTGCAAGACCTAAAACTTACAATCCCAACAAATATTTACTAGATTTTAGACAAAATAAATTGAAAATATATATATGAAAATCTAGCAAAATGTACAAGAATAATACTACTTAAAATGATTTAATCTCTCACACACATATAATACATAATTTCCATTAAAGTATTTAATTGAGCATGACAATTACTATATTTTATGTATGATTATTGACTTTTCTATCTATGTGTGTATGTGGGTGAACATAACAAATTTTCAATGATTGTAACTCTACTTGAAATAACACATGTCAATATTATATTGAAAATTTAATAAGTTACACATCTCTCTCTTCTTATAAAATAATTTTTATTATAAATATTTTTGAAATGTTACATATTATTTTTTTATAAAAATTAAATGAATTACAAATCTTCCTCTTATTCTTATTACTAAGTAGGTTATTTATTTATTTTCAGCTTTGAATTACTCCTCTTGAGTAAATACTTTATTATGATAAACATTCATATATTTTTTTAGTTTTTTTCTCTTGCTATATATATGAAGTGGATACTCAAACAAATTTTCGTTTTACTTTTTAATTACTTTATTTGCATAAATTTAAGGTAAAATTATCTTACTTAACATGAAAATATTCTATTTATGGGTGAGAGTAAGAATGAAATAATTTTATCACATAAAATAAAGTGAAATATTTTTACCACATTAATAACAAAATAAAAATAAAAATAATAAAACCAGGGCCTGTTAAATCATTGGGAGATCCACGAGAATGTTGCATTGCAAAACATCAATAACATTAAAAAAATTGTTACTTCTAAGTTCAAAGAAAAAATGTGGTGTGAGAAAGATCTAGCAGCTAAAAGAAAATTAAGGTATTATAAGGAGGTCATCAACCCCACCTCAGAAGATCAAAAGTATCTCTCTGTTTTAACTAGCTCAAAGAAGAAAATTAATATAGCCAAGATTAGAATGAACTCTCATGATCTTCATAGTGAAACAAGTCGTTGGACAGTTCCTAAAACACCATGGATGGAAAGGATCTGCCATCTCTGTGAGAATATGAACATCGAGGATGAAAATCACTTCCTCTTAGAGTGCCCTGTGTACAACCACATTAGAGCTCAATTTTATAATCTTTGTTGCAATACTGACCTTCCTAACCTTTTAAGATGTCAAAATTATAGTGAGCTCGGGAGGCTTCTCTCCAAGCTTTTTGAGCATAGGAATAAAATCTTAAATCAAATTAAATAACTTTTTTCTTTAGGTTCCATAGAACAAAGATTGGTCTCAGTGGACGTTAACCACCACCATCATCATCATAGTAAATTTAAATAAGAATGATTCATAAATGTAGTTCAAAACATATAATTAATAATTTATTAATGTAAAATATATAAAATATATAAATAGTAGCTATAAACTAATATCTATTTCCTTATATAAATGAGAAATTCATATAATAATCATATAAAAATTAAATATTTAAAATCTATTGTATTTCAAAATCTTTGATCCTTTTTGGTGTTTGGTCGGTCTCTCTCTCTCTCTCTCTCTATATATATATATATATATATATATTTTATTTTATTTTCATTTCTTAAGTTGAGTTTTTGATGGACAAAATGCACAAAATCCCCTTGAGCACTTTGATTGTGTAAGTTGCATGACCTAAAACTTACAATCCCAACAAATATTTACTAGATTTTAGACAAAATAAATTGAAAAATATATATGAAAATCTAGCAAAAAGTAAAAGAATAATACTACTTAAAATGATTTAATCTCTCACACATATAATACATAATTTCCATTAAAGTATTTAATTGAGCATGACAATTACTATATTTTATGTATGATTATTGACTTTTCTATCTATGTGTGTATGTGGGCGAACATAACAAATTTTCAATGATTGTAACTCTACTTGAAATAACACATGTCAATATTATATTGAAAATTTAATAAGTTACACATCTCTCTCTTCTTATAAAGTAATTTTTATTATAAATATTTTTGAAATGTTACATATTATTTTTTTTATAAAAATTAAATGAATTACAAATCTTCCTCTTATTCTTATTACTAAGTAGGTTATTTATTTATTTTCAGCTTTGAATTACTCCTCTTGAGTAAATACTTGATTATGATAAACATTGATATATTCTTTTAGTTTTTTTCTCTTGCTATATATATGAAGTGGATACTCAAACAAATTTTAGTTTTACTTTTTAATTACTTTATTTGCATAAATTTAAGGTAAAATTATCTTACTTAACATGAAAATATTCTATTTATGGGTGAAAGTAAGAATGAAATAATTTTATCACATAAAAGAAAGTGAAATATTTTTACCACATTAATAACAAAATAAAAATAAAAATAATAAAATTTTTAATTAAATATAAATTAGATTATATATAAATTAAATTAAACTATTATTATATTATAATTAATTAAAATTAAATTAAATTAATAATTTGGAAAATAAAGCAAAATTAATTACAATTAATTATCTAACATTGATTATCTTCTACTTCTAAAAATAAAATTTGGATTTTCACATTTAATTGAAAATAAAATAAAATTAAAAATCAAATCAAATATAAAAGTAAATTATATGTAAATTATATATAAATTAATTAGACTATAATATCTTTATGTTAAAAATATAAATAATAATTTGATATATAAACTAAAAATTTAAATTAAATATAAAATTAATCATATATTAATTAAATTAAATTAAACTTTTATTTATTATAATTATATAAAAATGAAAATTAAATTAAGAATATGAATTAAATTGCAAAATAATAAAAAAATCAACCATAATTAAATGTCTAACATTAATTATTCCTAGCTCTTCTAATTCTAAAAATAAAAAATAAAATATGAGTTTTCCAATTTAATTTAAAAAATAAAAAAATAAAAAATAAAAATTAAATTTTAGAATTAGATTTAGTATATCCATATTCATAATTAAATATTATGAAATGAAAATGAAAATTTACAATAAATTAAAATTACAAATTAATATAAAAGACAAACTCTTTTTAACTAATTTTAATTCCTTTTCTATGGCTTGCTTCTATGTAGGCCATTTCTTCCTGCCCTTATTCTTTCATTCATATTTATTACTCTTCCTCGACCTTTGTCCAGACGATGGGTTTTGTTGTAGACTTGAAAAGTAGGCATCCAAACATGTCTACTGTGGAGCAATTTTCGACCAATCAATCTAAGAATCTACCACACATAAATATGAAAACATTAACCATAGTGAGATTATTAATGTTTTATAATGTTTTTATATCCATTTTTCTTTTCATTTAGAGCAAAAATTGTATTTTTTTATTTAGAGAATACTTTTTTTTTTCATCTATAGAATGTAGATGAACATCATACTTTATTTTTATTCTGAAAGGTATAAGTGTCTTTTTTATTTAGAGAATACTTTTTTTTTCATTTATAGAATGTAGATGAACATCAAAAGGTACAAGTTTCAACTACAGTTTGGGGATGGAAGGAATTACATATCTTCCTCATAATACTAGGCTATTGAATGAGCCTCTCTACACAAATAAAAATAAGAATATTTTTATATGTACATATGTGAAATTGATACGAATATGACTAATATTATCAAGAAAAAGCATAGATTCATCTTTAGCTTTGAATCTACCAAAGGTGAAATGAATCAAAAGGTAATATTTACATACTTCTAGATGTTTCGTTATATCATCATGTTTAATTATGCATATAGGCATGTCTTTGGAATAGTATTATATCCATAACTTTAATTTAATTATCATTTCGAAGGGTTAGCTCAATTGGTCCATTTCCTATCTTTAAATGTGTCATGCTAATGGAAGGTCATGGGGTCATGACTTTTTTTTCTCCTATTACCTCTCAATAGAAAAAGCACTTTAACAATAAATATTAGACCAATTAAACTAACACTCAATTAATAATATGATACAAACTGAATTTATTTTTTTTAGCATATCAACAATGGTAAAATTGTTTTTTTCTAGCGTATTGCATATTTGTAGCTATGTTGAGTAGAGGGTGCATATCATCCTATCATTTTCAAATTCACATCAGTGAGGTTGTTGGGTTGCTCATGTTGAGTAGGTTTGATATCTCAATTTGAAAATGCATGAAATGTGGTTCGCATTGAGGTTTTCAAGGTGTTGAGGCTTCATAACACACAATGTGTAGAAAAGGTGGGATCCTTCTAGCCCGCAAATCAAAACAAAGGGCATATCTCTCCAGAGTCCAGTATTGTTGGGTGAGGCTCATTGGTCATGGTGGCTTCCAATGAATGGGTGTTCATAGAGTCATGAGAGAAGATTATTTATATTTGATGTTGCTAGCACATTGTCAGAGTAGTCAAGTCTTCTAGATAATCAATGTTAGCTCTTCCATGCTAAAATTCAACACTTAACATAATATTTGAGTAACAAAAATAGTGGGTGGTTTTTTTAGTAGAGAGGGTTTTCCACCAGAAAAAAATTTGTGTTCTCTTATGTGCATGCATTGGTATTGTTTACGGTGTTTTATGATGATTTTACATGCTCTTATCTATTGATTCGATGCTAGTTTCATAAATTTTGTTGATGGGTTATTGCTTTGGTAAAAAAAGATAAATTTTATATAATTACAGTCACTACTAATTCACACCATCTTAGTAGTGAGGTAATTTCTAACAGGTTTGAGTTTTTATCAATGGTTGGGATTTTATATGGGTCCTAACATCACTACATACCCATGCATTTACGTGAAAAGGAAGTGTTGGCTTTGTAATTGGCTAGTCTTGGCAATGTACCTTGCTCCACCGAGAATTTTGTCATTTTGTAAGTTTGGTGGTAGTGTTTGGTTCTACTTTGGGTGGTGGAGAAACTATTTTGGCTCTAGAACCTAACCCATGCTTATAAACCGTGTCATTACACAAGGTTAGTAACCATGCCCAATTTATTGTGATTGCATATTTTGTGGTTAAAATTTAATTGATTTGTTGGTGGTGTTTTTTCAAGCTTTTGTATCTCTCTTTCTATATTATTGGTTGATTAAAATAAAAATTTTAAAGGATTATATTTGTTGATATTTCATCATTTTTTTACCATAGTCGTGTTTTTCATAAATTTTCTTCCCCAAAGTTGCTTGCTTCTTTAGACGATAAAAAAGGAATTTCAGTTAAAAATGCTCATATTATGATTTCTCCAAGTCCTCTCACTCTAAAGGTTTTGTGTGAAAAAGATAAGCGTTATACTAGAAAATGGGTTGGTTGAAAATATCTTTGAACTTGATCGTTATAGTGTTTACATTAAAAAATTGATATGCTCTATGAAAAACCATATTCCTAAAAGTCAACGACTTATAGTTGTGGTTGGTGATGATATGATGAATAGAAAATCTATAATTCATAAAAAAAAATATCTTCAAATTTCCTAATCTTTGGATTGTTTTAGTTTGAATTTCCTAAATTTTGTCTTGTTAAAAAATCACAAGGTGATGATTAATTAAATGGAATTTTTGCATATTATTATTGAGCAAAATAACTCCATTTCACTCAACATTGGTTTGATATAGTAAAAGGGTTACATACTTTGGTAAATTTTAATAATCTAAATTCTTTCATGGGAGTTATATAAAATATATGTCGGTTGCTTGAGTAAAAGGAAGGGTTTAAAAGAGGAAATAAATATATATAGTTGAAAGAAAACCCTAAACATATAAGGATCATATGAACATTTTTTTTTTGAGATACATGTTGAATCTTGTGTGTTGAACATTAACAACAATAGTGGTTATCTTGTAGATTTGACATTAAATGACCTATTGCAAACAGGTTTAAAAATATGTTGTAGAAATTTACATTAAATGACATATTGTAAAAGGGTTTAAAAATATGTTGTAGCAAGTTCTCTATTACACAATGTTATCTCCATGTTATCTCCTCCTCTTTCATTTGACAAGTATGAAAGTTTCACTGTTGTGAATACTTGTAATTTTATTTCATTATCATATTGTCATTTTTCATTTAATTAATCGTTTCTTATTCATCTCTTCCATGGTTTCACTTTACATAGTGAAGGTTTATAAATAAAAATGCAATACAGAAATACTCTTGGAACTATTGGAAAGTGTATAAGGCAATCATGAAAAAAACTAAGGGATAGAGTTGATTAAAGAGACAATATTTTTGAAGGTTAAATGATTTCATATGATAATATTTCTTCATGCTTAATTTGAGGGCTTCTTCTAGAATATTATGTGATCTCACTGAAATGTCCAAAAATACTTCACCCATCTTCAAGGACATAAAGATAGATTGATGGTATGAAGAGTGTCAAACCAAGAATAAATAGAGAAAGTATATGACTGTTAGGGGATTGAAGAAAATGACATTGTTAATGAATATTAATAAAAATATATTATTAATTATTAATTTTAGAAGAAAAATGTTAAATTAGAAGAAATAAAATTAATTAGACTAATAAAATTAATAAATAATTAAATCAATGAGAATAAATTAATAGATTTTGGTCAACTAGAATTAATACATAGAGATAAGAATTAATTATTTAAATTATTTATATTACAATATTGAATAGTATATTATTAAATTAAATTGTTATATTAGAGACACGTAGTTTAAGGAGGCGATGGTTTTGCTTGGAAAAATCTAGCACAAGTTTTTAGAAATCTGGATTACAACTCTCAAAATACAAGATTTTGGATGCTTTATAAAAATTTTATGGTGTTGAATCTATTTCAGCCATAAAAAAACAATTCAAAGGCTCCCACAGTTATATATTTTGAAAAACAAAATGATGAGATTTTGGCAAGAAATGGTTGTCCACTAAAAAATGTTATAAAGCTAATTAGAGAAGTATAATAAAAAAAAGTTGAATTTAAGAAAGTGAAAATAGAGTAAAAAAGTGTAAGATAAACATAGAATAAGAAAGTAAAAAATAAAATGGATTATATTAGAATTAGCTTAAGAAATAATAAAATAAAATTAGGATTAACATTGAAATATAATTTATTTGGATTAGAGAAGAATTAAAGGATTAAATTTTAGAACTTAAGAAGAATTCAATTGGAAAAAAAAATAGGATGAATATTAAAGAGAAAAGGGGGGTGGGGGGTGTTAAAGGTAATAGAAAGGATTATATTATATTGAAATATGAGGAGGAAAACAAGGTAACAAGGAGGACAGAAGAGGATTAGGTGAAATGTGAAGGGGTAGGGTGAGGATTAGGTGAAAGGTGAAGGGATAGGGTGAGGTTTACTGACATAAGGGTTAGGGGAATTAGGTTTAGAAGATTAAAATCTTGGAAGCCCTCTATCTTTTTTCTTTCTTCTAAACCTAATTCCCCTAACCCAATGTTAGTAAACCTCACCTTCCCCCTTCACCTTTAACTTGGTCCTATTTTATCGTCGATACCTTGTTTTCCTCCTCATATTTCAATCTAATATAATAATTTCTAGTATCCCCCTTCTTAATCAGTATCCTAATTTTTTTATTCTAATTTATTTTTTATTAACTGCTAAGTTTAATCATTTAGTTCTTATCTAATCCAAATAAATTTTATTTTAATGTAATTCTCATTTTGTTTTTTTATTTATTAATCTAATTCTATTATAATACAATTTATCTTTTACTTTCTTATCCTAAGTTTACCTTAGGCTTTCTTACTGTATTTGTACTTTCATAATCTAATTTTAAATATTTTTATACTTCTCTAATATAATAATTTAATTTAATAATATATTATTTAATATGGTAATATAAATAATTAACCCTTATATATTAGATTAATTTAAATTTGACCAAAATCTATTATTTCATTATTATTTAAATGAATATACATAATTAACCCTTATTTTTTTAAGTATTAATTTCAATTTGTCCAAATTCTATTATTTTATTATCTTATCAATTTGACTAAAATCTACTATTTTTCTCACTAGTATTTTTGAATTTTATTACCTATAATTAATTTTATTTAATCTAAATTAACATTTCCCTTCTAAAATTAATAATAGTAATATATTATTATTAATATTCATTGACATTTTAATTTTCTTCACATATTCTAATTGTTATATCCTTTCTCTATTCATTCTGGATCTAACACTCTTTGTCTCATCAATCTAGCTTCCTATCCGTTAATGTGGGTGAAGTGTTCGCCCAAAACATTGGATACCTCAGTGACATCACATAGTATTCCAGAAGAAGATCTCAACATCAACATAATTTTTACTGTGAAAGCCTACATGCTAAAATATTTCTTCATTTTTTCCCTTATCACATCCCTGTTATGCTTGAATAATATGCATTGATTTGGGCCATATTTAATACATTTAACATAATACTCAAATTTTCACTATTTTTGTATGATACTTCTTATGATTGATGTTGTGATTTGTATCTTTCCTAGATGATCTTTTTTAGAAGGAATAACAAAGATATCAAAGGAGGAAGGGCTAGAAGACCTAATATGACTTGGAAAGAAGGTCAAAACAAGAGAAGCATATTATTTGTACATTTTGATGAAAATTCAAAATAATTCAACCAGATTCTTAAAACTATCAGATCAAACTCTAAAATCAAGTCTCCATGCCTCCCCCACCAACTCAACTAAACATTGGAATATTGCAGCCACATAATAATATTGTTAATGTTCTTACCTTTCTTAGGAAACCTAAAAATGATGAATGGAATCCTCAACCTACACAACTTTATTGTGTTGTTATACAATGGAGTTTTATGCCTATTCATATCTCATATACCCCTATTCTAAATCATGTGATCCCATCATCTGCCTCAGTTTTTGGGTCTCTTCCAAAAAAATCCATCCTTGTTATCCCATAAGAGAAATGAAAGAAACTGGTGACCAAACCTAAATCAAGTTGCATTAACTCTGTGTATACTTGTAAACCTCGTACAACTAAAGACAAGGTGAATGAACAGGGGAGATTTCATCTCAAGATTTACATCTAGAGATATGGTGACTTATTTTTAATGCTATTTTGTCAAACATTTGATGCACAATATTTTGGACATGAGATACTTATTGACTTATTTTTTATAACATGGATATTACACATACATACATATGGTGGCATTATGGTTGGTTGATTAGTTGGAATTGATGTAAACATGGTTTTCTTGTGGTTCAAATGATTATCCTGTAGCTAAAAACTTGTACTATCACACGATCAATCAAAGGAATTTTCCCATGGTGTAAATACGAAGGTTCAATTGGGATTTTTTCACCAATGATTTATAATTAAATGGTGAATTCAGCTAATCATGGTCCAAAGAAATATTATATAGGTCGACCACATTGCAGACCACCATGATTAAATAATAATTTAAATAAAATTATCTAGTCTTTTGGTCCATTAAATAAAATCTAGGTATACATGGTTAAATAGTTTTTTAACTATCTGGATCGAGTTTGAGTTTTGCTTGAAAACCATAAAACATTACAAATGTCTTTTTTCCAATGGTAAATCATGCCCCAATCGTATAAAACTATCGGAAATGGATTTGAATAATATAAATATTTGAGGAATGTGTGATCCAGAAAGAATCTAGGTAATATGAGGAGATAGCTCATCAATTACATCTATTATATTTTTAATTTTCTATGTTCTAGTACAAGTTTAAAGGATTAATAAGGTCATTTGATTGTGAATTTTAATATTTAATGACTATGTTGTAGTGATTGATCGATGTCGTAATGGATCATTGGAGAAAATTAACTATGCATTAATCTGTGCTGGAAAACCTTTTGGTGGATAGTGAAAATGGTAGAAATACGGTTTGAGCTAAAACATAGACATTGTGTGCATTGAATTATAGTATACCCATTGTGTGATTAGAAGCCTATAGTGAGACCGTGTAAATCATTGTGTGTGTCTATCTACCATATAATTTAAATATCTCTACCAAATGTCAAACATTTGTATGTGAGTATAACCAAAGATGTGTGATTTGGTGATCCCAGTGCAAGAGTGTGTATAATGTTCTAATGTGATGGCATCTGTAATTTTCTGATTTAAGGCTATACAAAGTGAGTTTTGAATGTGTACATAGTTTTAGAAGATGGAATGACCATGGTGATCGATATGAACAATTTGAATATTATTTCTTTGTGGATCAATCTAGATTGGTAATGTGATCTACCATTTGGGGAAAATGTTGGTATTATGGTTAACGTTTTTTCCTTAATGGAAACATATTTGATAAATATGTCAAAATGATGATTATGTTGATACTACAGGTGAGATAAACAAAGTAATATCAATTTAGAGACAAAAGAATGGTAAAGAAAAAGTATGAGAATGTATACGTGGGTCCTGTGAAGCAAGGTCACAAACATACATAGGTATGGTGAAGAGAAGTCGCGTATAGTTTCTGCAGCATGGTATTATGAATACCTAAGGTATTTACCATGGCATTGGACCATAGTATTTGGAGTGACAATGGATATTTGATCCCGTCAAATAATGCCATTGACATTATTAAGGGATTGGCCTAAGATATTGGCTAAGGCTTATGTGATATAAGGAGATGGAGATAAAGTGTTAGGGGGTGCATGTGATGGATTATTTATGAATGACTTGATCTTAAATAGTTGTGCACCAAGGATCATGGATATGGATTAGATCTTATAAATACGAAATGAATACATATTAGATAATTTTTTTATGGCTTCATAGATCTGTGATGATATTATGATGTTTGTTTGTAAGAGTATGTATGCTAAGATTTGGGTTTGAAAGATGTTGTGTTGTGCAACAAAGGTGTGATTTAGTGATTACAGATCTATACGTGAGTTTGTCTCTGAGAAGTCATGTACATACGCGGATCTACTTATTTGTAGTCGTGTATACATTCTGTGAAATTTCAAAATTTGTACGCAAGTGTCAAGCATGGGAAGCACATACATACGTGAGTGTTCTATGTACAAGGCATGTATTTCACCAAGGGTTTTATAGTAGGAACAGTTGATGATGTTTGATCATTTTTGTTATGATTGTTTTTGTTTTTTGATGAATTATTTCGTATGATAATCTGTTTTTGAAAGTTATGGTTGGTTTGAACTAATTATAGTATGGAATGATGACTTGTGATGATACTACTATATGGTGATCTATATTTTGTTCGGTGATCTGTATTTGATTAGGTGATCCATATTTGGTTCAGTGATCTGTGATGGTTTCAACATGGGATGAAGTGATTGATTCAGTGTGACAATGATTCAGATTCATTTATCATTATTTTGAGATATGTATGCAAATTTACTTTAGGGGATGCGCGTACATACATGGTTATTATTCAGAAAAAATAGCGTATATCTTGTGACACATGAATGATCAAGGTCTACATTGAAAGGATCTGATTCATGTGATGAAAAGGGTTTTGTTTGGCATTCTGGTGAATGATTGTTCACTGATATGATATTTCTGTTTGTTCTCATTGTATTGGTTGACTCAAATCCAGTCATTTATTTGAATTGATAGTTGATTTCAAAATTGTTGGGAGTGGATCCAGTTTGAAACATTCTGAAAATTGATCCACAATGAGTTGAGGATAACAATCTTTAGAAAGGCAGTTGTAGCTACCTTCTAGTAGGAGTTGGAAAATGAGAGAAGGTTGTCGACTTCTACAGGTAGGAGCCTATGTGCTGGTTAAATTCTGCTCCAGTACAATATTGTAATAACTTTCCTTTTCAATAAAATAAGAAGACAGAAACGATAGCAGTGGTGGTTTCTCCAACATTGGGTTTCCACCTAAAATCTTGGTGTTCATATGGTTTTTGTGTGTTAATTTTCTATCTTCTTCTTAACTTCTCATAATTACTATTTAATTGATGACTAATGAAGTAATGATGCAATGATTAATGCTAAAAAAATAATTAAATTAATAATCAGATAAGTTATTTGTATATATGCAGATTTCTTTAATAATAGTCGTGTACATAGACTAGTTCCATTTATAACAGTAGCGTATACAAATCAGCATAAGAAATTATAAATTTGAAGTGTGTAAAATACTTAAACCCAAGCCTCCGTAAGGTACCAACTGGTCCTAACCCCACAATCTCTCTTGAAACACCTCCTCTTACTCACACATATCTAAACCTAAGCCTACGTAAGGTACCAACTGGTCCCAACCCCATAGTATCTCCTGAAACACTTCTCTTTACAACCAAATTTCTAAACCCAAGCCTTCGTAACGTACCAACCGGTCCAAACCCCACAGTCTCTCCCAGCATGCCTCCTTTTCGTAATTTTTAATTCTATTCGTAATTCTATCTCATTCCACTCTCCACGAAAACGCCTTAATAAAATTTCCTATGGACAAAATCCTTCTCTTCATCATTCGAAAACACTATGTAAGAATGTAGTTATGTTCTAACCACAATGTTCTTAAGATGTAAGAGTCTAATGGCATGTGGTTTGGTTTTAATATGTTTATGTGATTAGTTTTTATTTAGATCAATAACATACCAATGTTTCTCTCTATCGTTTATTACACATTATTTTTCACTATTAGTTTAAATTAAGAGGTTAAAAGTTAGATGTAACAATGGCTACTTTAATGAGATGTAGTATCGCTCCAATATAATCATGTTATTATTTTTCATATTATTTGTGTTTCCATAATTTAATCCACTTTAAGAAAAAAATTATTATGAGTACTTCCTCTTCCAATGCAAAATGGGATAGTTGTATTATTTTAGTTTATCATCACAAGACATTTTTGTAATTATTATTGACTTGTATTATAATATGAGCCAATGATTTATGGAGTTATTTTTTCCATCCAAACGTCTCTACAACCCAAAATGGAAATGATATTGTAGTGATAAAAATGAGTGTAAACATTTAAATGTAGGCTAAATATAGAAGAGATTCTTATCACCCATAAAATAGTTCATTAAGTAAAAAAATATTAATAATAAAACATTATATCACCTCAATTATAAAATAATAATAAAATAGATTGATTCATATTAATTAATTAATTATATATATATATATATAAAGTAAATTTAAATAAGAATGATTCATAAATGCAGTTCAAAACATATAATTAATAATTTTATAGGCCTTATTTTATATCTAATTTATAGGCCCATCACCTACACTCAAGCAGTTGATTCTAGATGAGAACCATAAAATATGTTTTTCTTCTCATTCAGGATACTAGAAAGTTATTACGACACTTAGAAAGGAATTCTAATTAATAGGGATGAATGGAGAACTAATTGAGTACTTATCTAAGTGTTTTGAATGCCAAAATGTTAAGGTGGAGAACTAACATCATGTTTGATTATTAAATCATTTTCCCATTCTGGAATCGAAATGGAAAATCATCTCCTTAGATTTTAATACCAGATTAGCTAGAACTAGAAGGAAACATGATTCAGTAAGTGTTGTGGTTGACAAACTGAGTAAGGAAATCCACTTTATGCTATTTCAATCTATATATCATTTTTGCAGATAACTGAAATTTTTATGAAAGAGATATGTAGATTATATGTAGTACCAAAAATGGTCATATCTAACCCAGATGCAAAATTTACCTCCAATTCTTGGAAAGTACTTTTTGCAGGGATGGATGCAAAATTAAATTTAGCCACTACATATCATCCTCAAACAAATGGGAATAATTTCCAGGATAGCCATATTCTTGAGGATATTCTTCACATGTATGTGACGGATCAATCCACTAAGTTGAAATGTTACTTACACTTGGCTGAATTATCCTACAACAACAATTATCAGAAATCTCTTAGAATGTGTCCCTTTGAATTCCTCTAAGGATTGAAATGTGATATTCAATTAAATAGGAGTCAACCATAAGACATAATGGCTTTGGGACCTGATCTCTTGAAATATATGCAACATATGGTAAAAAACATAAGATAAAACCTAAAGGTCGCTCATGACAAACAAAAACGTTATGAAAATCATAAAAGACTTCATAAACAATAAAATGTGGGGAACTTGTATACAATAGAATTAGACAAAAAATAAGTACATTGAGATTAGAAACCTATGCTAAGTTAATGCCCAGGTTATGTGGACCATTTGAGATAATAGTCAGAGTATGACCATTGCCTTGCCAAATACCATTACCTGACCACATTGAACTACATAATGTGTTTCCTGTATCAAATTTGAAGATATATGTACATGATCCTAATCATTTTATTGAATGGAATGTGGTGTTGGTTGCGAAAAAAGTATATTTTCATCCCAACCTCTACAAATTTTAGATAAGAGTGAAATTTCACTCCAAAATTGAGTCATCCCCTAAGTTAAAGTGCAATGGAAGAACCTCATCCCTAACGACGTTTCCTGGGAAATGAAAGATGAA
This sequence comes from Pinus albicaulis, assembly GCA_034641835.2. Taxonomy (NCBI): domain Eukaryota; kingdom Viridiplantae; phylum Streptophyta; class Pinopsida; order Pinales; family Pinaceae; genus Pinus; species Pinus albicaulis. The sequence goes on from JAXQQM020069036.1 coordinate 46,337, forward strand.
ACATGGAAATGATTTCTTTCACTTTTCCATAAGTGATGGAAATAGAGAAAACACCAAGGATGGTGTTTAATTCAATAGGGGGTAGATGTGATACCCCAAGTGAAATTGATTTTACAAAAAATATTATATTATATTTTACTTGTAAGATTGAGTGGACATGCTTGTTTTATGGACAAGACTTAAGTTGATTGATTTATGTAAATAAAATTTATAATAAATGAACCTTATATTTATCGTGGAAATGACATGGAAAAAAGTGTGCAAGCATTTTGGGATTCTTTTTGTCCAATAATTTGTTATGTAGTTAAGTCTAGATGGTGGACTTAAAATAGGAAAGTGATAGAAGTTACAATTGTAACATTCCAAAATTATCTTAAAATTTCCACTATGAAACAACATAACTAGAGAGAAATGTTATGCAACGTGGAAAGATAAGCTTAGTTGGAGAGAAATTCTAAGTTGGGTGAAAAAATAAGAATTAACATAGATGAAGAGAAAGCCATTCTTTTTCCTATTCGAAAAAGGATAGCTAAAGAAAAAAGGTGGGCATAATTTAAAAGTTGGATATTTCTAGGAAATAATTATTGGGAAGAAAACAATAAATACCCCTAAGTAAAAAAAATTGAGGAATGTGGAGACTAGAAGGAGGAAATAAGGAGCTTGAGGTTGGGGGGAGTTGAGAGGAATACCATTCAATATTAGTTTGGAGGAGCATTCTTTTTACCATATCATTTCCAATGGATTTTATATAATTAGATAAGTAAATGGTTGTAGTTATAGGAATAAGTGTATATTCCAATTAAGAGGAAATTTTTACTCTATGAATAATATTTTCTATGAAAGTATACATGTACTAATCATTGACTTTCAATTATAGCCCAAGGAGGACAAGAAAGCAGTATTATAATAATGACTAGTTATGAGAATGTTTTTTTGAATTTGGATAGTAGAATTTAACTAATGTGATTGAATGCATGTTATGAGAAAGTTAGAACCCAAAATGAATGTAAATATAACAATAACAATAGGAGGATAAAGGTTTGATATGTTCGTAAATTTCAGTAAGAAATAAAACTAAATTGCCTACACGGTATAGGAATGTGTGAGGTATGACGATATCATCAAGCTGATCTGTTGTATTGTAGCCTAATACTAAAAGGGGTAGGAAATATGGAATATAAATTAGCCATGAATTGTAAAAATATTGCATATGCATTCTAGGCGAAGGAATTCACTGAAGTTGTCTGATGAATTGAATATTTTAAGTATATGTTGTTCGAAAAATAAATCATAGTCACTAGAGAAGTTTTGAAGTCTAAAATTGGCCTCATAAGAAACATTACAAAATAATAATGGAAATAATAAAATAATATTATATTACATCATCAAATTTTAGAAGGAAAAAGGAAAAAAAAAAACTTTTTCAACTTATCCCTCTATAATTTTACTCAAATTTTGAGTAGGAGCACTTTTTGGATGTGGAATTTAATTCCTAATCCAATGAGTACCCATGTTTCATACTTTTGATGTACCATGCTACAAGAAAAATGAGAAATACATCAAAATCATGATTTCAATCACATTTTTCATGTATTTCTCATTTTTCGTGTAGAAAGGTACATCAAAGGTATGCAATGTGGGTTCTCTTTATATGTGGTATTAAATTCTACATCCAAGGAGTGCTCTCGATTGAAATTGAGTAAAGCCATAGGGAGATAAATTGAAAATATGAGTTGAAAAATTTGTTTTTTTTCAATCTTTTTACATTTTTACTCCAAAAATGGCGAATCATCCCTCATTGTTGACATCATCATCATGAATCCTATTGGTTCTTATAAAGATGATTCTAGTTGTAGATTTTTGTTTTGAGGCCCATTTTAGACCTCAACATTTTTCTAATGAAAGATAATAGTAAATCATGGCATTTTATTATATTACTAAGGTATGGTTACACATGGCCTAGGCTCCGCTTACGAGGGGAATTGTCTAGTTAAAATAGAATTATCCCTACACTTAAACTCGAATAGATTTGAGAGAGTGGGAATTGTTATAATGGTAGATCTAATTGTATAATGAAATACTCTTAGAAGATGTAGGTGGTGTCCTAATGGTATACCTTACAGAAATGTAGTGAGAGTCTTAAGTAAAAATACAATATACAAGAGGATTGAGGTATCTAATATTGAGCCAACCATTACACCAGATACAATGTACTTATATGAAATAGTCACTGTGAACACCTAAAGAGGATTTGTAATCTTGAAAACACATTTTATGATGTATCGTAATGGCTCCAACTCTAAGTGTAAAATCTTAGTACATCATTATCAAGCCCTTAATAATGAATATATTTATAATTAGTAGAATGTGAAGGTGTTGGAATATATTTATAATGACCAAAATGTTTAGGGGATGGAAGCCCCTGTTAATTACTATTACAAGTATTGTAATTCAAGAATAACGAAGATTCATGTACATGTATAATTATATAATAAATAAATAAAATAACTTAGACAATTAAACCACCTCAAGAGTTATGATGGTCATTGAGTATTGATTAGAATATATAGGCTCAATATATAATACTTCAAAAAATTATTTCTAGGTCAAGTAGAATAAATTTCTCCTCCTAACCTCATTAACCATGCAAACGTATAAATAGGAAAATAGCATAAATTCATAAGCATGTCTAAACCATATGTGTTTCCAATGAGCATAAATAGAAACAAAACAAAATAACTTTATTAATCAAAATTCAAGTTACACATGTTATTTCCATATTGTTGGGTATTAAACCTTGACTAAAATCTATGTAGACATGAAAAAAATTGGCATAGAATAGAAATTATAATAGTATTTATGGTTGAACCCAAGAAAACTACTATTTCACTCAAAACATAGAATAGAAGTAGATGAGAAATGATTTTGTCTTAGAGGAACCTTGCAAAGGAAGGGAAGGAATTTAGGAATTCCATTAGGTACTTGGAAAGAGGATTTTTTTAAATCATCAAGAGAACATCAGGAAAGTGTCGTGTAATCAAATCTGGAACAACCAAAGCTAAAAATCTCAGTTAGAAATGTGATACTAAGCTTTTCGAGCAAACATTAAGGGAATTTTGAGGTCTAAAATGGGCCTCCTAAGAAAAATGTACAACCAAAATTAACTTCATGAGAACCAATAGGATTCAAGATGATGATGTCAACCATGGGGGATGCTTCACCATTTTTGGAGTAAAAAGGTAAAAAGAATAAAAAATAATAAAATAATAAAACTATTTTTTCAACTCGTATTTTCAACTTATCTCCCTAAGGGTTTAATCAAATTTCGAGTGGGAGTACTCGTTGCATGGAAAATTTAATTCCTCATCCAAGGAGTACCCATGTTGCATACTTTTGATGGACCCTGCTACACGAAAAAATGAGAAATACATGAAAAAACGTGATTGCAATCACATTTTTCATGTATTTCTCATTTTTCATGTAGCCGAGTCCATAAAAAGTATCCAACATGGGTACTCATTGGATGGGTAATTAAATTTTGCATCCAACGAGTATTCCTTCTAAAAATTTGAGTAAAACCTTAGGGAGATAAGTTCAAAATATGAGTTGAAAAAGTAGTTTTTTCTTTTTTCCCTCTTAGATTTGATGATTTAATCAAATCTTATTTTACTATTTCCACTATTATTTTATAATTTCATTAGGAGGTCAATTTTATACCTCAAAATTCCCCTAATGACCTTGGAAATCAAATTTAAGAAATTGCATAGAAATGTCTCGTGTTATGTTGTGCTTCACAACCATGGTGCATAAGGACCTGGACATAGAGGTTTATAGTTAGTATACCTCTCCAAATGAATAATAGAAATGAAATTCAAGGCTATGAAAAGAGTTGGACCCTTAAGACATCTAAAATATCCATAAAAATGTAATGAGGGGATGTTAATGTATGTGGGTTACCTAGGAGAAAAGGAAAGTCACATAGAGGAAAATTAATTGGGTGCAAAAGGGGAAACTGAGAGAGACCTTCATGGAATCATGCAAGAGTAAAGAAATTTCCATAATATAGGCAGTAATGATATATAGAAGAAAAATTCTAGAGTGAAAACCTTGATAGCACAACCAACCTATGAATAATGTGAATAGAGGGAAAATGAACATGGAAATGGTATTTACATAAATGACTAGAGGAGTATTTTTTGATCCTCTTATCCGAGGTTGGACCTATGTTATAAACAAGACAAAGTCCAAGGGAAAAATGTCTTAATAGATTATAAGTATGGCCAAATTGGAAAATGTGTGCATGATAAAATAGGAAGGATAGGTAAGCTAAAATTTATACCATTATCAGAGGGGGGGTCCATGTTTAATTGTAGAATGGAACATAATAGATACAATTTTCCATGAAATAAAACAAAAAGTTGGACCCAAAATATTCCTTGCAAGATGGAAAAAATAGGCTAAGAAGTTCTAGGCTCACAACTCCCAAAGGAAAAATAGATCAAGACTAAATCATGTGAGAAATTTCACGTTTGAAGACAACCCATTAGAGCATTGCGAATAGTATAAGTGAAACAATACTTGTCAAGATAAAAATAAGCAAGAATAAACTAGCGTGAAAAACAATCTCAAAAGGAATAAGCTCTGTGGTTACTTGCCAACGGAAAGTAGAAGAACCCTTTACATGAAGCTAAGTATTTAGAGGGATTGAAAAGGCCTTTTGAAACCAAAGCAATGGCACGTTCGTAATCAAATTCTCAACAATGAGAGAGAGAGAGAGAGAGGGAAAATAATTGGGTTTTTTTTTATCATGACTCATTTTCGTCATTTGATGTGAGGAATAAATCGAGGTTGTCCATCTATGATTGGATCACAATGACACACCTCAAACTTAACATATGCACTTGTCTAAGGTAGCGACCTTCATTTCCTTGGCGTAGGCAAGGGTTTGATTAATAGTAGGGGCCATAGAAAACATAGTTAATGATCAAACGGGAACTATTACCTCAAAACGGGAACTCTAGCCCAAAAAGACTAAAAAAACATGAAAAAAAGCCCCAAAAACAAAAAGTGTGTATTCCAGAACACATTTGGTTCTTTCTCAAGGTCAAATTTCAACATTTTATAAAGTTTTACTAAAAATGAAATTGTTTCTTGAAAAAATGATTGAAAAAACGCCCTCAAAGAAAAATGAGTTGATGCTAGAATAAAAAAAAAAACATTGTGTCACACTTTTGACACATTGTAACAATGGAATTAAAGACAACATATTAGGACAACGAAAAATCATAAAATTCTAAAAAAATTGTTACATGATGTTAAAGATAAACAAAATCATGTTTCAAGGCCTTATCATTTCGAACAATTTTCATCCATGTTGTTAAAGAAAAAATATCTTGACTCTAAAAAACCCTAAAATTGTAATTGTTTTCAACCATAACATTAAAGATAAAATTTCATAGTGCATGAAAACCTTAATTATAAGTTATAAATCTCATTTTTTTAAATCTTAAGTATTCAACATACTTGAAGCATGGAATTATGGAGAAATTATATGACTTAAACCATTTTAAAAAATGATCAAGTAAATGAAATATTTATTATTCCAAGAGTAATTTTTATTTTTATTTTCTATTAAGAGGGAAATCGGTAACGAGAACCATACAATCATATCTGCCACACAAGATCACATTGCACTGCTGCCAATGAAAACACTCCTGGTCGACATCATCCCCCGCTGACAATACACAACATGTTTCATAGGCTTACGCCTGACAGGCACCCATGGGGTTTGAACCAGAGACCTTTACAAACGAGTGCCTTAACAGAACACTCAATAACCAACAAGTCGCTACCCCGTGGGTTATTCCAAGGGTAATTTTAATTTTAAAGGATAAAAATATATCTCTTTTCAAATCTTAGCCTAAGACAAATCTAAATCTAATTCAACCAAAACCTAAAAATAAAACATCAAAACAAAGTGTCCCCTTTCAATGAGGCATATAATTTTTATAATTTTTAAAAGTATCTTATACAAAATGGTAACAATACATAATATCATGGCAATATCACTGCATAATCTAAAAATTAAACATTAATTTCTATTTTCTTTTCTACTTCTAATCAAAATATCAACATCGATACATTGAATATAACATAAATTATTTTTGTAATTCATTGTTGCGCTGTGGATATTATAAAGATATGAATTATTCATAATTAAAACATATAATCCAACAAAAATAGAAATTCCTCATAACTTCATGAAAAATCAGATGGAAGTCAAAATATTTATTTCAAGTTGCCATGCAAACATCAATTACATGAAAGTGTCTTAGAAAGTTATTCAAAATCAACCATAGGTTCTAGCACACCACCATAACCTACATCTTCAGATGAATGACTCAATGCAAATGGAGATGATCCATATTCTTCTCTTTCATCAACTAGTGCTCCATCTGAGTCAATATGCATGCCCACCATTTCATAGTTCGAATGTCTTGTAGATCTACGACTACATTCTGCAGAGTCCCATCTCAACAGTAATTGTTCTGGTAGCAATTTCTTCAAAATATTTATGGTCTGCAACTGAAGAGTTCCTCTCTTTGTCAAATTGAAGTGATACACAAGTATGTCAACATCCTCCAATTTTAAGACATCTGTGCGGCAACGATTTATATTTGTGCCCTTTTTTTTTCTCTTTTTGCTATTTTTTTTTCAACTACCATCTTTGGCTTGTACACACCATTAAAAGGGTGGGGACTTGTGGCATACCAATGTACATCAACAACTGTAATATCTTCATTTTCATTAATGACCTTTATAACCTTGGTAATCTAGAATGGATAGCTAAGTGGATCTTCATTTGCTAATACTGCTATCATGCAACCCTCCTTAACATCCTACACAGAACCCCTGTAAAGGTCTTCCATGGCTTCACGTTGTGCACGTGATCTTCTAGAACCAATATATATTTCTCTTTCCTCTACCTGTGGATAATTAATAATAGCTTGAGAATGTTGTTGTTCAACAATGTGTGTTTCCTAATGTTCATTTGGAATATTTTGTGGCAAAAAAAAAGGAGTTTTCAAAAGTGTATTCTCATTTATTAATCTTGAAATCATATCACTTTGATTACTGAAAAAATACTCCCACCAAACTGAATCAGCAACATCGAAGTACTCATATGTATATCTAATACATTTTTTAATTTCCTCCAGACATTTAGAATAATTTATGTCTCTCTTATGCCTTTGTGCATTATGGAGTTCAGCAATTGACTGTAATAACAATATCTTTGATGAAAATATTGGATGCTTTGGAATGAACTTAAAAAATGCTAAACCTGATGATGGCCCCCATTCTGCAATAGATGAATACTTCTTGCCCCATATAAGTGTTATCCCATCAATTTTTTTGATATGAAATTGATGCTGGAAGCTAATGTCGTTAAGTTGTTCAATGCATTTTTCCTCACCATGCAATCCCAAAATAAACCTTCGCATGTAAATAGTTTCTTCCAACACATGAAAAACAGGCTCTAGAATGTACGATTTCTTAATACATTTAGTTAATGATGGCGGGCTCCCAACACCTTTCCTCCTCAATGTTACTGAAAACCTACTGAACATTTGATAAATATGATCATGAGTATGTCCAACAAGAAAGAAACCAACCTTTATATTTTTAAAAATTCCCAATTCAACGAGCATGTTTAGATACCCAAAAAGAACTTGATTTTTTTTTTCACGGCTTATGTTGTCTAATTGTACATACATAACTTCAGGAAGAATACTAGACCAATGAGTAACCACATCATGGGTTATAGTTATGGTCAGATTTGTATCATTATGAATATTTGGAGCTGTGAAGAAAACTCTTGGAAAAATTTCCTCAATAAATACCATACAACCAACTAAGTGGAACTAAATGAAATTTTCCTCCTATAATTTTTTTGGCATGCAGACAAAATGTGCAAGAAGTGTTTTATTTTAGTCCATACCATCAATTATCAAACCCAAACATTTATTTGGATTATCATAACACTTCTTTCGATGTCTATACAACTTTTTCCTTTCACTTGTTTGCTGATTGCGATGCTCTTGAAGTTCTTTGACAACAAAATCTGTACATAAAATAAAAGAAACATATGAATAAATATATTTTGATAGTTGATAACTATCCAATTTTGAAAAGAAATGTTTTGAACGCATACCTCTTTCTGGACCTTGACATTTATCTCTTTTTGCTTTAAGAGAAGCACATGTGTTGCAATCCCCCATCCTTGTCTTCTTAGGAATACAAACATTGTTGAAATCACTTTTCCATACCCTTGTGAAATAAGAATATGAAATAAAATTACCAACTCCTTCAGCAACTTCTGTATAATCTCTGCATAAGCTGAATATTTCTCGTCTCGAGAAATTATTTGGAATATGTATTATGTCTTTATTTGGCAGACATCCTCCATGCTTTGAAAATAAGTCTTTCATCCATGACATAGCAGTATTTGCTAACAACCCAACCTCCCATTTATAACGTACTTCTGAATAATATGTGGGATCCTTTTCCAGTTTTTCTTGGATTCTTGACAAACGACAATTACCATTTGAATGCAACATGTTGAAAGCCTTTCTGTAGAGTAATACATTCCCAATATGATAATCATAAACTGCTGGTGTAGATTGCATGCAAGCCACTAAATATGAATTTTGCATTCTTTTATTCATTGACAGATATGTTTTCCTTTTCTCCAAAGAAAAGTTGAATTCCATATGTTTCAAGCAATCCCTTCGACAACATTCACTTGAAATCAAATGAATGAAAAAACTTATTTTTGTGAGATATGTTGTCCTCACCCTTCTATAACTGAAGTGTTTTGGATTGATATGAAAATTTCTACTCCTACTCCTAGTTACAATATTTTATTTCAAGGACATCATCATTCCATCATCCTTTGTAAAAGTAGTTTCATCACCATGAGGAGGAATATTATCCCCACTATCATCATTCTCAACATAGTTAAGAAATTCATCAAAATCATTACCTGGAAAATTTTCATTACCATCCTCACTTGAAGAAAACATTTCAAAAAATCATTTGCGTTTTTGTAACCCTAACTCAGACCAAATCCTTCACCATCTTGACCCATGATTTTAGATTCTTCACTGGGAGGATTCAATTCTTCATCACCATGGGTGTCTTTGAAACGATCACTTAGAGAAAATTCATTATTTAGATATATGCCTCTAAAATTATCATTTGCAATAAACTCTTCATCCTTCCCTTCCTCAATGGTGCTCTCATAATCCTTGGGATTAGGCCTAAGTGGAAGCTTTGAATCTGTATTCACTATAATTTCTTCATCCCATCCCTCCTGTTCCTCACTGGTGCTCTCATACTCCTTAGGATTAGGAATAAGTGGATGCCTTGAATCTATATTTATTGGAAATTATTCATCCCCCCCTTCATCAATGGTGCTCTTATAATCATTATGATTATGATGAAGTGAAAATTTTGACTCTGGAAATTCATCCCCCTCTTCATCAGTGCTACTAGCATAATCCTTAGGATTAGGAGGAAGTGGATATTTTGATGCTGCAAATTCTTCATTCCCCTCTTCATCAGTGGTGCTAGCATAATCCTTAGGATTAGGACGAAGTGGATATTTTGACTCTGCAAATTCTTCATTCCTCTCTTCATCTGTGGTGCTCGCATAATCCTTAGGATTAAGAAGAAGTGGATATTTTGACTCTGGAATATTTTCATCCCCCTCTTCATTAGTGGTGCTCACATAATCCTCAGGATTAGGAGGGAGTGGATTTTTTAACGTTGCAACTTTTTCATTCCCCTCTTTATCAGTAGTGTTGGCATAATCCTTAGGATTAGGACAAAGTGGATATTTTGACTCTAGATTTTTATCATTCCCCTCTTCATTAGTGGTGCTGGAATAATCCTTAGGATTAGGACGAAGTGGATATTTTGAATCTGGAAATTCTTCATTCCCCTCTTCATCAGTGGTGCTTGCATAATCCTTAGGATTTGGACGAATTGGATATTTTGAATTTTCAAATTCTTTATTCCCCTCTTCATCTGTGGTGCTCACATAATCCTTAGGATTGGGACGAAGTGGATATTCTTCATCTCCCCCTTCATCAGTGGTGCCTTCATAATCCTTAGGATTAGGACGCATTGAAAATTTTGAGTCTAGAAATTCTTCATCATGCCCTTAATCACTGTTGCTTTAATAATCCTTCGGATTAAGAGTAAGTGGAATAGCTGACTCTCGATTTACATAAATTTATTTTTGCTGTGCCTCATCAATTATGTTCTCATCATCCTTAGGATTACGACTAAGTCAAATTTTAGACTCTCTATTCATGCTGAACGAACTCCTGCTATTTTCATTAATCTGAATAGAGTTGTTACATGACGAAGAAGTTGATGTTGTAGATAGAAAAAATTTGGTATCAGAAGAACCCATTGCTTTCAACAAGAAGATGTTGAATGATACAAATGCCTCTCCCATTTACAATATATAGCTTAAAGACTAATTATTTCCCTCCAAATCCCCCCCCCCCCCCCCAAAAAAAAAAAAATTCGCGAAAAATTTTCCCTCCAAAATTTTCGTTTCAAATATTTCTTACAAAATATTCGTCTAAAATGTATTTGAAAACATTTTAATAAAATTTTTGTGTTGAAATATTTTACCGACATTTCTATTCAAAATATCCACAAAATATTCCTATCATGCATGCCTTCCAAACTAAAATAATCTTGTTGAATTTAAAATATCCATAGTATGCATTTTTGCGTCTACGTTTCGGGTCTAGATCAAGACCCATCATCAGGACAAATCTTGTCAAAAAGAGAGGAGGTTAGATGCAATAAATATAAACCAAAGAAGTGCATGAAGAGTAAGCGTGAACAGACCAACACTAACAAGTAAATGTGATATATTTTTAATTATTATTTTATTATTACTCTAAATTAAATTATGTTTTTAGATTAATGTAAAAGTTTCATTTTAATTGATTAAAATTAAAATTATTAGCATTTTTAAAAGTAAATTTTTATAATTATTTTATAATTAATTTTAATTTTAGAATTAGGATTTAGAAATGTTATTATATTTATAATAAATCACTTGTTATATATTAATAAATTGTTAATAATATAATTAATTAAAATATATTTAATAATAATAACAATTTATTAATATATAACAAGTGATTTATTATAAATATAATAACATTTCTAAATCCTAATTCCAAAATTAAAATTAATTATAAAAAATTACTTTTAAAAATGCTAATAATTTTAATATTAATCAATTAAAATGAAACCTTTACATTAATCTAAAAACATAATTTAATTTAGAGTGATAATAAAATAATAATTAATATTATATTACATTTACTTGTTAGTGTTGGTCGGTTCATGCTCACTCTTCATGCATTTCTTTGGTTTATATTTATTGCATATAACCTCCTCTCTTTTTGACGGGATTTGTCCTAATGATGGGTCTTGATCTAGACCTGAAACGTAGACACAAAAATGCATACTATGGAGATTCTGAATTCAACAACTCAAAACTCACACCACAGAAATCTTAAAACTAGAAAATAATCTTGTTATATTAATGATTTAACATTGACTAGATGTAAATATTAACTATAATAACTACACGCAAATATTAACTATTTTAAGTATAATTAACTACATGTAAATATTTTAAATTTAAAATTTTAAACCTTAATCATATTCGTCTAAATATATATGTCAAAATTTCTTAATAAACAGTTGGTCTTGAAATATTTCACCATACTTTCTATTCAAAATATCCACAAAAATTTCTTTCATGCATGTCTTCCAAACTAAAATAATTTTCTTATTTAAATGATTTAACATTGACTACATGTAAATATTAACTATAATAAATACATGCAAATATTAACTATTTTAACTATAATATTAACTATAATTAATTACATGTAAATATTTCTAATTTTAAATTTTAATCCTAGATTATATTTGAATGATTTAAAATTGAGTACATGTAAATATTAACTAAAATATTAACTATAATAACTACATGCATATATAAACTATTTTAATATAATATTAGTTATATTTAACTCTATGTAATATTTTAAATTTTAAATTTTAATCTCACATTCGTTAAACAGTAAACCAATCACACAATATTCGCTATATAATAAGTATCATTGTTTCTATTCATGACATCACATCAAGTCTTTTGGTTTTTGTTGGAGCAATTTTCTAGAGGTGTTGGGTTGGCATTGATAACTTTGTGGAGGTGTTGCATTCGTATTGGAAGCGTTGTGTTGGCATTGGTAATTTTGTGGAGGTGTTGGGTTCAGATTGGTAACGTGATTTTTTCGCATTTGAAAGGTTAGTTTTCCTTCTATTCTGTCCATTTAATGACGATTTTGGGCAAAATATGTTTTTTCTATGGTTTTTGTGTTCAAAAACTATTTTTTTATTGTTTTTATGTTCGAAAATCATAAATTTTTTATATTTTTTTAGTGAAAAAAATGGAGAAAAAACTCAAATTTTTAGAATTTTTAAGACAAAAATTTAGATTTTTTTGTTTATTTAAAGGAGAATATATAGTTTTAGTTTATATTAAACCTGTTTATTTTTTTTAATTATAAATATATTGTTGGTTTCATTATTTATTTATTTATTTATTTGAAATGTTTTTTATTTTATATTTATTTTTTTATTTTTTTTTCTTAATATAATTTTAATTTGTTTTTGTTTAGGTTTTAGAACATATACTTTAAATTTTTTATTTTATTGTTTATTTTATTTTATTTTTAAAAATTTCGATTGTATAATATTCTATTTTATATTAAAGACCATTTTTTATTATTATAATGGTTTTAATTTAAAAAACAACAAAAATAAATAAAATGAAATATAAATTGATATATATATATATATATATATATATATATATATATATATATATATATATATATATATATATATATATATATATATATATATATATATATATATATATATAGATAATTATCTGTTTTTTTTATTATTGTTTTTAAATTTTTAGATTATAAATTGAATTGTTTTAATTTTTTTATTAAACAAAAAATTGTTTTTATTATATTTTTTTTAATATTTAAAAAATAAAAACAAATTAATTTTTTTTTAATATTGTTTTGTTTATATTATAAAACATTAATATAATTTATTTTTTATTTTATTGTTTTTTTATTTATATTAATTTTTTTTTGTTTTATTATTATAATTGTTTTATTTTTTAAAACATTTAAAAAATATATAGATTTTTTTATATATTTATTGGTTTTTTTTTTTAATTAGTTTTTAATATAGTTATTGTTTTTTTTAAATAATTTTTTATTTTATTTTGGCCACCCGCTGGGGGCCAGAGGCCGATCGGCCGATGCCATCAAGGGCTTCTCAGCATGCCTTATTATTTTGGTTTTATATTAAAATTGGTTTAATATAAAACCAATTTTCTTTTTTAAATTTAAAAAAAAATATATTTATAATAAATTTTTTATTTATATTGTTTAATATATATAATAAGACTAATATATAAATTTTAATAACTGTAATTGGTATTAATTGTTAACTAATTTTATTAATTATTAATTGTAATTGTAATTGTTATTAGTAATTTAATTATAATTATTATTAATATATAAGTTTTATAATTATAATTAAAAACTATTCAATTTGTAGTTTAAAAAATTATATATATATATATATATATATATATATATATATATATATATATATATAATTGTTTTATAATATAAAAAAAATAGTATATATATTATGTTTAATTTTTTTTTAATTGTTTTTAAATTAAAACAATTATATTAAAAAAATATTTGTTATTTAATATAAAATAAGCAAAACATTAGAAAAAAAATAAAAAGATTAAAACAAAACCATTAAAATTAACAAAACAAAAGAATTACTTTGGATGTGGATGACACCCGAGCTTGATGGGACACCCGCCCGCTTGCATCAATCTTCCCAACGAGTGGAGTTCAGATTCGATTGTTCATTTGATAGGCCAGTCATCACGGCATATGTCACGGTTACCATTCGTGAAGAGATTACTCATCTTGCTCCCTCCTCGGCCACTGTCCCTTGTCCCTCTGTTGTTTTCCCTGGCCCCAGTGCTCCTCCTGTCCCCGCATCTGCAGAAAATGCCAAGGCCTCCTTGGCTCAGTTGAACATTGCCCGTGACATCTCTATGCAGGAACAAATGAAGGATGGCGAGGACAAAGACAAGGCAATTCCCTCTACTGATGAAGGCGGAAGCAGTGATGAGTACAGATGTAGAATCGTGGAGGAACCACCTTCTCCAGTCAATGATCAGTAGTCCGGAAGACCCTCAGAGGTTTTTGTTTCTCATCCACAGCATACCCATGTTAATTTTGGCTTTTTGGTTTAATCACCCTCTGCTTGCAAAGTGGTTAGTCTTATCACTTGTATTTTTGTTAAACTATCTATTTCAAGGGCCGGTTTCCCCTTTGAGGGCAGCAAACCTTAACTTTCAGGGACTGGTTTCCCCTCTGTGGGCAGTCCAAACTCTTGTTCTTCATGGCAGTCAAGCCCTGCGCTCAGGCTATCTTAGCTGAGGCAGCAACAATTTTGTACTTATATGTTATATATTAATAGATTTAGCATTACTCAGAAAAGAAAAAAAAAAAAAAAAAAAGAAAAAGAAGAAAGAAAAAGAAAAAGAATTTAATAAAACAAAACAATTGAAATTAAAAAAAAATTAACATTAATTTTTTTATTTTTTATTTTCTCTTTAGCTTATAAAAAAAAATTATTTTAACATTTCTTAAACAGTAAATATTTTTTTTTTTTTTTTGTGTTTTTTTTCTAATCTTAAATATAAACTTAAGTTTGAAATTAATTTTTATTTTTTTAAATTGTTTTATACAATTTAAAACCAATTTTATTTTATTTATAAAATGTACTCAAACAAATATATATATATATATATATATATGATTTTTAATACTTTTTTTTTAATTGAAAATTTTCTCTAGTCATTTTTATTGGTTTATTTTCAATTTATTAGTTTTACAAGTAAATCTTGTTTTTTTAATATATTTTTATAGAGATTATTTTTTGGTAAATTTTAAATTTATATTGACAAACTTAAAAACAAATTTGATTAACTAAGTTATGTGTTTTCTCATTAACTAATATATATATTTCTTTTTATCAGGAAAATGGCATCAAAAAAGATTTTTGTGAATGTTTCTGCACCTAGGGCTGCAACTCCCAAATCTAAAGTTGCAGTTCGACGCACTATGGATACAACTCCGAAATCTAAAGTTGTATTTGGACGCACTATGGATACTGTTAGACGCAATAAGGAGATTGTTGCACACACTAATAAAAGTCAAGCAAGTGGCCCACCAGGTTCATTAAAGCTTATTCATGATTGGAAGAATGTCGGGGAAAGAAATAAAACTGATTTCTCATGGTATCTTGAAGACAATGAAATGGAGGCTGATATATATATCTATCTGGTTTGTGGTATGGTTGACTTAAATGAACCATATGAAGTGATTAGAAGAGTACGAGACATATGTATGGTCCTAAATACAAACATTATTTATGTTCTTGCAAGGGAGGCTAATAAACATCAGAAGGTTAGATATCGTCTATCAAAGGTCAGGTATGACACAAATGAAATATCTACTAAGTTAGCAACATTGCAAATAACATTGTAAGTATGCTTATTTATATTTACGCTATCCATTATTGTAAGGATCATTCATTTTTTTATAAATTATTAATCATTGACATGTTTTATTTTGTTTCATAGGATTTTTTTCCGAGTCTTTCAAACATGTTTGAAGGTATTTATCATATGGAGCCAAATTTTATGACTGTGATCAACACTTTCCACATAGACAAAGCAGAGGAAAGGAGATTGAAGCAAAGATCAATAGCTCGTGACATTGCAATAGTACAAAGATGGGATCAACCAAGAGTCACTAAGGTGGGTCAATATAGTAAACCTAAACATGTTTCTTTTGAAGATGTGGAACATGAAATTGAAAAATATGATAGAATTAGTGAGGAGGAGATTATAACTGTTGTGCAAAAGGAGAAAACAAATCAGACACCAAAAAGAAAAATGGCCAAAGATGTCTCTCTTTTACCTGATGATGAAGAGCTTGTTTATAAAAGAACTAATATGTTAACCAATAAGAAGGGGAAATCAAATATTGGTCAACCTATAAAAGTCATGAACAACAGTGAAGAACAAACTGAAAGCTCTAGCGGAAGTAGAGAAATCATAACAACAGGTGCCAAGTTAGAGGTTGGCATTATTAAAACAAAACAAAATGCCATTCGATATGAGTTGAGGAAGAATAAATTAATTCTTGGTGGCCAAACATTTGAGCTTAATGTCAACCAATTTTATAGGCCAGATGAAGGACAATCTAAATATCAAATTAGAAAGGCCCATCATCTGCATGTACATAATCTGAAAACATTGTTCAGGTTCAATCCATATGCGCATGTGGTGGATTATGTGGTTCTTGTTGATCCACATCAAGTTCCCAACAAATAGGCATTTGAAAAGACAAAATGTTTTGATTATAAGTATTATGTAATTAGAGGGAACCATTTGGTAGAGGCTAAAAGATAGTTGATTGAGGAATATCCCAATAACTATCTTTTTCAAATAGTGAAATGCATAATTTACGTTGGCTTAACAAAAATAGAATCAAAGTTATTGGCATGGGATCATAATGCAGATAATGAGTATAGAATGAAAATGAATTTCATTCAAAGGGTCAAATTTATTCATAATGAATTCATAAAAAAATGTGGTCGGGATAAGACACAAGTTACTCTAACATTTCAGAAGGAATGTTTAATGGAAACAGGTTATCGAATTGATGAAAAAATCAAAGCAAAAGATGGAAAAATGCATTCAATTACATTCATAAGCATGGATAACATTTTTCAGTTGGAATTTAGAACTAGGGAGATATGTGATTTGATTGATGAGATTTTTGAGTGGTGGGAGAATATTTCCATAAAAAATCAGAAGGTTAAAAAAATTAAACCCATAATATGTACCAACAGTAAGACATGCCCTGAAATGAAGCAACTTCCAGAGGATATGACTATCACACCTTAGAGAACAATACAAGGTGTGAAGGATGAGAAACTAGTCAATTCAGTATTAGCCTATGTGAAGTCGGGTGAATTATCAATGGAGGAACTGTGTGTAGGATTTCAAAAGTAAGTTTCTTGAATTATTTCTTATTTTCCTTTCATTATAATTTTATTTTAAATAAAACATAATGTTGTTGGTAGAATTTTTTATACATGTCACTATACTAACAGTTTTAACTTTATTTATTCAGTCAGAAGATTTTTATGAAAATACAAGAACATATGGTTAAAATGTTGAATGAAGACAGTTGGGATGATGTTGTGTGCCACTACCGAGAAGCAAGTTCTACAGCAACACTTCAAGATTTTTATATTGCATTCAATAAGGTATGTTGATTTATACATTCATTTTATTCATATTTAAACTATTTTTATTTTATTACTTATAGATATATATTTTGATGTCATTAAAGATGTCGAAGAAGGATGGAAATGGAGTACCAGATACTTTAAAAAGCTTTATTGAAAAAATTAAGTTGGAAAAGATGATTAAGAAGCATCTTATGAATGTTGAACTTGATCCTACTCTTAATCATTACATTTGGTATGGGCTCGACAATATCCAATATCAAATAATACAAGGTGACTGTGAAGACATTGCATCAGTAATACCTAAAAGGGAATATGCCCTAGTTATTGCAGATATTCCTCATGGTATCAATTTCCCAGACATTGAATATGATAGTGAACCATATACTTATCAAGCTTTTAGAAAAGTGGTTACGGGTTTTCAAGAAGTGACAACATCACCACTTTGGTGATTTGTGACATTTCATTCAGACACACAGTTTGCAATGTTATTAACAAGCTTTAAGGGAAAAACAAACTCAAGAATGCAACTTACATGGTATGACTTTGAATTTTTTTTTTTGATTATTGTTAAATTTTTTTATTTATGTACAATTTAATTGAACTTTTACTATGTTATGTTACAGGCAGAAGTCAAATATTGTTTCTTCTGAAGAACAACCTATTATAAATGATTGTGAGTTCATCCATGTTGAATGTCGGACAAAAGAGGATAGCTATAAGCGTATTCTTATGAATCGAGTAGATGGGAAGAGTCACAGTCAAGTATTGGTTCATGATGCAGTTGTAAGAAAACTAACATATGAGGATAAAGATGCAAAAGGAGATATTGTTAACATTTATAAAAAACCGCAAGCATTGATTAACTATCTTATAGATCTATGTTCAAATGAAGGATATTGGGTTTTGTATTTATTCTTAGGTTCAGGTAGGTTTTATTATACAAATTTGAATTTAAATATTTTATTTTTTGCTTGTTATGTCTTTATACTAATTTTCTTATTTATTTTCTTTTGTGCTTGATGTTTAGGTACAACACTAGCATGTTGTCTACCAAAAGGAAGAAATTGCATTTCCATTGAGAAAGACCCAGTGCAATGCAAATTTATTCAACAAAGAATTAACGCTCTTGAATTCCTTCCAGATGCGAAGTAAGAAGTTGGTTTTAGGAAAGGGGATTTTAATGAATCACGTTGTGGAAAAAAAGCAAAGGAACCTCAACCACCATTATATGGAATGATTGGAAAGGGACACTTTGGAAGATTTGCAAACATGAAAGATCCATTAGAAGATGACAATGACCAAAATGAAGCAGAAAATGTTGCGGAAGAAGATATCAATGATGTTCTAGAAGATGTTGAACATGGATTAGTTGATATTATTGATGATATTTAAGTTACGCTTGCAAATAAAGCTTAGTTTTGAGATCTATTAATCAGTTTTACTTGTAATGTTTAGACTTTCATATTTTATGAGAATAATCCTTATTTTTTGCAAAAAAAACATGTGATTACTATTATTTTTTGACATAAAATTCAATACAAATGCTATTTTCTTAAGTTTTTTGATAATATTTTCCCAAAAAATTAGTTTATTTAACATGTTTTTTTTAACAAAAAGTCTCTAAAAGTGTATTTTTTTCATTCTATTTATATTGAAGAATTGTATTTTTTTTGTTATATGGTTAAAAATATTGGTTTTTTAGTGAAAATTATTTGATGTGCATTGAAATATTAATTAACATTACATAAAAATGTAGAAAATATAAAATTTATAATATTGACCATTTTTTCATTTTTTTATCTATGTGAAAAAATGAAGATTTCATTACAAATTTTTATTTTTGAAAAAATTAATTTTTTATTTTTAAAACACAAGTACATAAATGCGCTTAAAAATAAACATCTCAGGGAAGAAGAAGACATTGGAAAATGTATAGTGTCAAAATCAATCCTCTAAAATTTTTTTGGTGATGATACACCACAACTATTTAGAATCGACATAAAAAGCATGACATATATATATAAATAATAAATAAAAAATTAATGTGCCAAAAACATGTTCCAAAAAAAAAGGTGATTCTGCATCACCACTTTTCAAAATTGGGTGTTTTTCTTGCTACCTTAAAAAATTAGGTACCAGTTCGGTTACCTATTTGATCGGTAACTATGTTGGAATACCCTTGTTAACATGTAGAAGTGTGTAAGGCTTGAGACCCCAAGTTAAGGAAATAAAATACATTGCATGTGATAGGGTTAAAACAACTTGAATGGTGTGTGGTGTATGTATCAAAGAACTATAGGTTATAAACCTTTATATATATATTTGTAACTTTGTAGACTTGTCAATACTAAATTAAATGTAAACGTGTTGGTGTCAAATTTCTATCAATACAAGATTTCTAAAAGTAGTATTAAAAGAAAGAGAGATCTAGTACTTATAAGGGAATATATCAGGTCAAGAGTACTTTTGTGGCTAATATTATGAAACAGTCATAAATATCTAACAGAGTAAATATTATTTTTTTGTGTATGATTGAAGGTATGTTGCATAGGCATATAGATATGGAAGAGAAAATTCAAGAAGCATTTCCTTCACTTTTGTATAACTGATGAATGTAGAGGAAACATCAAGGATGATGTTCATTTATGGCTAGGGGAAATGTAGTGCCTCTCATGTAATTATTTCTTTATGATTCTTTATGGCCTTATATTTATGGCTATTATTAAAATCAGGATAATATTTGTGGGGCTAAGAATTATTTGGATATTATTAATCAAGGACGTAAGTATTAATATATTTTTATGAATAATATATTATCATATTTCACTTAATGTTTATTTGAAATTATAAAAGGATCCAACACTTGTGTATTTAGGCTATTCTACTATCTGGAAATTGATTATGAATTAGTTGGAGTCCAAGAAGAAACAATTTTTAAAGTGTTAGTTGTCACAACTTAAGCCCCCATCTTCCCAATATTCCTAACCCCCAGAGATTGGCATGAAAAGAGAAAAGGCTCATATGGGGGCTTGAAGAAAAATAGATATTATGGGAGAGAAAGTCAATTTTAGGGAAGGAATGAATTCCAACTAGAAGTACCGAATAGAAGAAAAAGAGATAGACAATGAATAATCAGGATGTTTCTAGGGTCTAAGGAGGAATAATATCAAATAACAATTGGGATTTTTGACAAAAACGTAGTCTGCGAATTGGGGGAAATTGTTGCAGTGGTTCATTTGGTTGGGTGGGTCACACTTGTTCTTGCTATATTTCCAAATACTGAGATAAGTGATCAAATTATTTTATTGAAATATTTTGATAGTTATTCTCATACTGAAAATGAATATATGCATAGAATGGAAGAAAAAATAGCTATACGTGTAGTATGAAATTTATTAAAGGGATTTCGATAAGTATCTAAATTTTTTACATAATTTTTCATTTTACCCAAATATTCTAAAAGTAGGGAACATACCTATCTCTAGATGTTTGTATTGGTAGATAGGAAAAGCAAGTTTAGCAAATTCCTAGGCCTGTTTTGAAGAATATCCTTCATACTACCCATTGAAAAATATATTTCTCACTTAGAGCATGGAAAAACTTGAAGAGTAGTGGTAGAAAACCTTGGAATAGAAAACCTGTAGTTAACCTTTTTTTCACCTACAATACTGAAGAAAATTCAAGTTTGAGTGGGATGAGGGTTACTAGGAAAAAGTTACTAAGTAATATTGATAAAGATAGCCTTAGAATAATGCTTGAGAATATACCTTTTAGTATGAGGGGTTTCTGCAGTGAATTATATTAGATATCATTTTTGGGATTCAACTGCGTTAAGTAAGTAATTCATCTATGACCATTTACATGAGACATAGTTGTAGCTGACTAATTTCTCATGATTTTTGAATAGTCTACTTAGCACTCAAGCATTGAGTGATGCTCACAAGGGTGAAGAACTGGGGTTAAAACTAGTGAAATTAATCACATAACATCAATCATCAATTTCCAGGCCTTGCACCTGGTAACCAGGACTTCTCGGGTGGCCACCCATCCCAGAACTCCTCTGGCTCAAGCGCACTTAATTGTGGATTTTCCCCCACAATCAAACGCATTTAACTTGCTACCCTATTTGAAAAACCTTAGAAAGTATTGTGCATCATGAACCATGGATCACGAGGGTTATGAGAAGGTACCATTGGAGACATCTTGAACAATTGTTTAACCTATTTTATTTTTTTGTTGAAACTTGAACTAAGTTTTCCCTTTAGTAATTACCATTAATTATAGCCTTGAATTTTTATTTGATAATGAAAAATAATCCTTATGAATATATAAGTGTACCTTCGATATGAAGAGTAGAGTAGATTCACTACCTTATTTTTTAGAATCATCCCTCTTGGTTGATCCTCCATCCAACCATCTTGGATTGCCACATGATTTCCACAATTCTATATTTATAATTCCATTTACCTCTAGTGCTTTTCTTTTTCCCAAGTAAATGTAAAATTATGGATCACACAAAACTCTATTCAATCCTTCAGCTCAGAACACGGATATTGAATCCTTTACCATAACATTTTATTCGAATTCACTCTCAATGTTTGTGAACCCAGCTCCCCCCACCCTCACCCCCTACCCCAAAAAAGAAAATTTCCTTGAAAATTCATACATCAACATATGAAAACCATTACAACATCACCTACATGTACTTGTATATCATTGAAAATAAAGATGATATTGTCAATCATAACCATACCTATGTAAGGATAAATAATGTTTATAAACCTAAGAAAAAAGATGAGAAAGGTGAAAGCTAAAACATTTTCCATGAAAAATGATGGATTACTGCTTCTCTCAAACACCTAAGATATTAATAACATTACAATATCATTTTCATGTGTTTATAGATCATCGCAAAGAAATATGATATTCTCTATCATAATCATATCTATGTAAGGATATCTAAAACCTGTCTTGAATATTTAATGAATAAAGGATGAATTTTTTTCTTTGTTTGGGTATAAAAGAGACCAAAAATCTAGTTCAAGATTGTAATCAATTTCTTTTAATTCCTAAAAATAAATATTTATTTATTTTTCTCTTTCCACTTTTTCTCCTTGTCACCATGAATAGGTCGACTTTGTATCTATGTGCTCTACCTAAATTATTTTGTAGGTTGTGAAAGATTGATCCATCTCGCATGTGGGGGTTGAGGGAAGGTAGACCTCATGCAGGGTTGCATGCTACCATTCTTTCTCTTGGTGGAAGGTAATGATGTGTAAGTTATTTATATTTTTTCTATTTTATTTTATTTCCATCAATATTATAATGTCAATTTATAATTTTATGATTCTTTTTATATTTATAAAATTATAATTATAAGACTTTTAACTCTACATTTTAATTTTTTTACTATACATTCATTAGTCTTGTACATAGTTGCGTTCCTAATTTTATGGTAACCTTTTCTTTTTCCCAAGTAAATGCAAAATTATGGAACACACAAAACTGTAGTCAATCCTTCAGTGCACAACATAGATATTGAATCCTTTGCCATAATGTTAGGTCCCTATATTACTAGTTTAGTCCCTTATTGTTATTAGTGTAGCCCCCTTATTATTATTGTTTTACCCTTGTAACCCCAATACTATTATTATTGTGCCCTTACATTATTATTGTTAGGTCGACTAGGATTATATTGTGGGCCCATGGACTCCTATATATAGAAGGAGGCTTTGGTCATTTGTATCATCCAAGAATTATTCGTTTATGTAATGTATTGGAGGTTTCCCCCTTGAAGTGGCTATTTCTAAGGCATTGATCTCTCTTTTCTTCTATTTTTGGAGCTGGTTTCATAACATTTGGTATCAGAGCTTTGGATTCTAGGATTTCTCTACTCCAAACAGGTCATCATGGAATTTTTGCTATAACCTTTTTTCTACGAAGGTTCAGAAGCTAAACGTTTTATAGAGAAAAGAAGAAATCCTAAGGAACGTCATGGAAAAAATTCAGATCGTGGTTCGCAATAGTTTCGGATATATGATATGTGAAAGTTAGGGATTTTTGCAGGCTCCTGAATTTAACCTAAATAGGTCATCGTGGAATTTTCGCTATAACTTGTTTTCTAAGAGGGTGCATAAGTTAAAATTTTTACAGAGAGAAGCCGCAATACTGAGGAATGTCGTGGAAAATTTTCAGAGCTTGATTCACAATTTTTGCGGAGATAGGGTCTGTGGAAGTTAGGGATTTGTCAGGCTCCCAAATTTCATCTCAAAGAGGTGATCGTGGGAAAATCGTCATAACTCTCTCTATGAGCCTTGGATTGGAATTCTATAAAAATTGGCCGCAAGTACACAGACTATAGTTTCACTTATATCAATTTCAGAGCCAAAGGAGGAAAGAGTGAAACGGGGAACGTTGTACAAGGTCGCTCTACTGAACCAGTCCATAATTACGTCATTGTGGGAGATTTAGCATAACTTTGTCTTGAAGAATCCAAATCAGGTTAGACCTCTGGAAATTGAAAGAAGATTCAGAGGGCTACTACAGAGTCCAATTTCAGATATTGAAGATCTGAAATCACAGAGATAATTCAATTTCAATATCAAGCTCCTCAAAAGCAAGAAAAATGTGTGTATTATTTTCAAATTACATAAGTCTCGTTTGAAAAATTAGTTTTAATTTATTCCAAGGGCATATTGAAGAATAGATATCAGTATTGGGTTCTAAAATTCCCCCTAAAAATAATTCAACACCCATCAAGCCTTCAGAAGGCTCTACTATGAGTCATGAAGGCAAAGAAATGAAACATGAGATATCAAAATTGCAAGATAAAGTGCACCAAATTTCGCTATCGCAAAGAGAAACAAAAAATGAAATGGAAGTTTTGAAGAAAGGCATGGAAATTAAGATGGATGGTTTGAAAAAAGGCATGGAAGCTAAGATGTATGGCATGGAATTTGGCTTGGAAGCTAAGATGGATGACATGGAAGCTAAGATCGATGAAAAAATGAAAGACAACATGGAAAAAATGAAGAATGATCTCAAAGTAGACATCAAAGGTTTGGCAAGTTTGATACAAAATATGTTTCCTAATGGTGAAAATATAGTAGAGGAAACTCATGATGAGAAAAAAATAAATGTTAATCATGATTTCATAAACTCTAATGTTGGATGGAGGAACCACCATATTTCAAAGATGGATATGAGAAATTTTGATGCCAAGGTTCCCATAACATGGATACTACAGATGGAGCAATATTTTGATCTCAATAATGTGAAAAACACACAAAAGGTAAGAATTGAAAATTTTCATTTAGAACAAAATACATTTGTATGGTATCGATGGCTTTGCTCCCATAAAAAAATTGTCACTTGGTCGATTTTTACGGAGGAAATGATAGCACATTATGAGGATACAAAAGCAACACCTTATTTAGCCAATTGATAAATCTCAAACAAAAGGGTTTAGTGGTGGAGCACATTGAGGACTTCCAAAAATTTAATATAAGGTTAACTCATATTCCAGAGGAACACATGATTGGTGTCTTCATAGGGACTTTAAAGGATAACATCCAACATGAAGTTCGTGTCTGGGAATCTGATTCATTGGAAAAGGCATTTAGGTTGGCAAGAAAAATTGAATGTAAAATTATGGCGACAAGGAAGCCTACCATTCACATATATAAATATGGAAGTGTTTCTACTCCTAGAATTCCACAACCTACAAGGTTGACACCAAAACAATTGTAAGAAAAAAGAGCAAAAGGGCTTTGCTACAGTTGTGATAGAAAATACACTAAAGGTCATAAGTGTGCTGAGAATTATTTTACATAGATTGGAAGAGGAAGAAGAAAATGAACAAGAATATTCAAAATAAGAGGATATACACCATGAACCAACCCTAGAAGAGAAAGAAATGAGTCTGACCATATCGTGTAATGCATTGGTATGAATTACCACTCCTCAAACTCTCAAGATAAAAAGACATATCAAGAAGAAAAAGGTAATAGTGTTGATTGATAACCAATTCACAAATAAATTTTTGAAAATATGGTAGATCCCCTCACTTGTTCAAACAAAACATGTATTCGCAGTAGGGGATATTGGTTTTTCATGGTTAGCTTGTTCACCTATCTATAGTCAATGCAAATTTGAGGGTACCATCCTTTTTCTTAACAAATAGTACCGGAGCTCCCCATGGGGACACACTTGGTCTGATATAGCATTTGTTTAGAAATTCTTGTAGTTGTAGTTTTAACTCTAATAGTTCTAGTGAAATCATTCTACTGGGGGGCTCTCGAAACTAGAGTAGCTCCTGGAACTAACTCAATAGAGAAACCTATATCTCGGTAGTTGAGGAATTTCTTCAGGAAATACATCCTGAAAGTATCTAATTACTGGCAGACTACCTACAATAGAATTGTATGGTTGTTGTTCCAATTATTTCACCTGAACCATGTAAACTGGATAGCCCTTCTGTGTTCTCAATTTTAATTGTAGTGCATAAATTTGTCTGACAGGCACAGGTTTGGGTTTCCCTCTTATTACAACAGATTTTCCCAACTCACTTGTGCAAATATTTTTTTTCTAAGAAATTTATTACTGATTTTTGTTGTTCCAGCCAATGCATACCGACCAATATGTCGTAGGATCATAAAGCCAGAATATTCAAGTTCAGGTCTATATGATACCCATTTAAGTTTACAATGTACTTATTTAACTTGTGAGTTACCTTCCCTTTTGTGCCTATAAGCAATTGCATGTTAGGTCCCTATATTACTAGTTTATTCCCTTATTTTTAGTAATGTAACCCCATTATTGTTATTGTTGTACCCCTATAACCCCAATATTGTTATTATTGTGCCCTTACATTGTTATTGTTATGTCGGCTAGGATTATATTGTGGGCCCATGGAGTCCTATATATAGAAGGAGGTTTTGGTCATTTGTATCATCCAAGAATTGTTCATTTATGTAATGTATTGGAGGTTTCCCCCTTGAAGTGGCTGATTTATAAGGTGTTGATCTCTCTTTTCTTCTATTTGTGGAGCTGGTTTCATAACATTTGGTATCAGAGTTTTGGATTCTAGGGTTTTGTTGCTCCAAATAGGTCATCGTAGAATTTTTGCAATCAACTTTTTTCTAAGAAAGTTCAGAAGCTAAAATTTGTACAAAACGAAGCCAAAATAATGAGGAACCTCCTATAAAAATTCCATATCTTGGTTCACAATATTTTCAGAGATATGATCTGGGGAAGTAAGGGTTTTTTCAGGCTCCTAAATTTCAACTAAAACAGGTCATTGTGGCATTTTAGCTATAAATTTTCGTATACGGAATTTCAGAAGCTGAAATTTTTACAGTGAGAATCTGAAATCCTAAGGAATCTCCTGTAAACATTTTAGATCTCGGTTCAAAATATTTTTGGAGATATGATCTGTGGAAGTTAGGATTGTTTTAGGCTCCCAAATTTCATCTCAAAGAGGTGACCATGGGGAAAACATCATAACTATCTCTTTGACCATCGGATTGGGATTCTGTAAAAAGTGGCCACAATTACACTGACTGTAGTTTTTGGTATATAAATTTCAGAGCCAAAGGATGAAACAATGACATGTGGCAAGTCGTACAAGTTCACTCTACTGAACCAGTCCATAATTAGATCATCATGGGATATTGGGCATAACTTTGTCTTGAAGAATCCAAATCAGGTCAGACCTATGGCATTTGAAAGAAGATTTAGAGGGCTACTTCAGGGCCAAATTTCAGATATTGAAGATACGAAATCGTAGAGATAATTCAGTTTCAATATCAAGCTCCTCAAAAGAAAGAAAAAGGTGTGTATTTTTTTCGAATTACATAAGACTCGTTTGAAAAAAATTAGTTTTAATTTATTACAAGGGAATATTGAAGAATAGATACCAGTATTGGGTTCTAAAATTCCCCCTAAAAATAATTCAACACCCATCAAGCCTTCAGAAGGCTCTACTATGACTCATGAAGACGAAGAAACAGAACATGAGATATCAAAATTACAAGAACAAGTGCACCAAATGTTTCTATCGCAAAGAGAAACAAAAATGAAATGGAATTTTTGAAGAAAGGTGTGGACACTAAGATGGATGGTTTGAAGAAAGGTGTGGAAGCTAAGATGAATGGTTTGGAAGATAAGATGGATGGCATGGAAGTGGGCATGGAAGCTAAGATGGATGCCATGGTAGCTAAGATGGATGACATGGAAGCTAAGATTGATGAAAAAATAAAAAACAACATGGAAAACATGAAGAATGATCTAAAAGTAGACATCGAAGGTTTGGCAAAGTTGATACAAAAAGAAACACCTTCTTTAGCCAATTGATAAATCTCAAACAAAAGGGTTCAGTGGTAGAGCACATTGAGGACTTCCAAAAATTGAATATAAGGGTAACTGATATTCCAGAGGAACACATGATTGATGTATTCATAGGGACTTTAAAGGATGTCAAGTCCCTATATTACTAGTATAGTCCCTTATTGTTGTTAGTGTAACCCCCTTATTGTTATTATAATACCCCTGTAACCCCCATATTGTTATTATTGTACCCTTAAATTATTATTTTTAGGTCGGCTAGGATTAAATTGTGGCCCCATGGACTCCTATATATAGAAAGGAGGTTTGGTAATTTGAATCATCCAATAATTGTTCATTTATGTAATTTATTGGAGGTTTCCCCCTTGAATTGGCTTATTTCTAAGGCGTTGATATCTCTTTTCTTCTATTTTTGGAGCTGGTTTCACAACATGGTATCAGAGCTTTGGATTCTAGGGTTTCGCTGCTCCAAACAGGTCATCGTGGAATTTTCGCTATAACGTTTTTTTCTATGAAGGTTTAGAGATATGATTTATGGAAGGCAGGGCTTTTTGTAGGCTCCTGAATTTCATTTAAACAGGTCATTGCGACATTTTCACTATAAATTTTTTTCTACGGAGGTGCAGAAGATGAAATTTTTAGAGTGAGAATCTGAGATCCTGAGTAATATCGTTGCAAAATTTTAGAGCTTGTTTCGCAATATTTTCGAAGATATGATCTGTGGAAGTTAGGTCTTTTTCAGGCTCCCTAATTTCATCTCAAAGAGGTGATCATGGGAAAATATTCATAACTCTCTCTCTGAGCATCGGATTGGAATTCTATAGAATGTGGTTGTAAGTACATGGACTATAGTTTCCTATCTATAGATTTTAGAACCAAAGGAGAAAACAGTGACACGTGGCAAGTCGTACAAGTTCGCTCTACTAAACCAGTCCATAATTAGGTCATTGTGGGACATTAGACATAACTTTGTCTTGAAGAATCCAAATCAAGTCAGACCCATGGCATTTGAAAGAATATTCAGAGGACTACTACAGGGCCAAATTTCAGATATTGAGGATCTTCAATTATAGAGATAATTCAATTTCAATATAGAACTCTGCAAAAGCAAGTAAAAGGTGTGTATTTTTTTTCCGATTTGCATAATTCTTGTTTGAAGAATCAAGTTGAATTGATTCCAAGGGCATATTGTAGAATATATATCAGTATTGATTTCTAAATGGCCCCTAAAAAGAATTCAACACCCATTAAACCTTTAGAAGGCTCTACTATGACTCATGAAGACGAAGAATGGCAACATGACATATCAAAATTATAAAAGCAAGTGCAACAAATTTCGCTCTCACAAAGAGTAACAAAAAATGGCATGGAAGTTTTGAAGAAAGTTGTGGAAACTAAGATGGATGGTTTGAAGAAAGGTGTGGAATCTAAAATAAATGACATGGAAGGTAGCATTGAATCTAAGATGGATGACATGGAAGCTAAGATCGATGAAAAAATGGAAAACATGAAGAATGATCTAAAAGCAGACATGGAAGGTTTGACAAAGTTGATACAAGAAATGTTTCCTAATGGTGAAAAGATAGTAGAGGAAACTCATGATGAGAACAAAATAAATGTTAATCGTGATTTCACAAACTCTAATGTTGGCGGGAAGAACCACCATATTCCAAAAATGGATATGAGGAAGTTTGATGGAAAGGATCCTGTAACATGGATACTACAGATGGAGCAATATTTTGATCTCCATAATGTGCAAAACACATAAAAGGTACGCATTGCAACTTTACATTTAGAACAAAATACATTTGTATGGTATCGATGGCTTTGCTCCCATAAAAAAATTGTCACTTGGTCGATTTTTACGGAGGAAATGATAGCACATTATGAGGATACAAAGAGCAACACCTTCTTTAGCCAATTGATAAATCTCAAACAAAAGGGTTTAATGGGGGAGCACATTGAGGACTTCCAAAAATTGAATACAAGGGTAACTGATATTCCAGAGGAACACAGGATTGATCTCTTCATAGGTACTTTAAAGGATAACATCCAACATGAAGTTCGCGTTTTGGAACCTGATTCATTGGAGAAGGCATTCAGGTTGGCAAGACAAATTGAATGTAAAATTATAGCGACAAGGAAGCCTACCACTCACTTTTATAAATAAGGAAGTGTTGCTATGCCTAGATTTCCACAACCTACAAGGTTGACACCACAAAAATTGGAAGAAAAAGACCAAAAGGGATTTGCTACAGTTGTGATAGAAAATACACTAAAGGTCATAAATGTGCTGAGAATAAATTATTTTACATAGATTGTGAAGAGGAAGAAAATGAACAAGAAGAGGATATACACCAGGAAATAACCCTAGAAGAGGAAGAAATGAGTCCGACCATATCGTGTAATGCATTGGTAGGAATTACCACTCCTCAAACTCTCAATATAGAATGACATATCAAGAAGAAAAAGGTAATAGTGTTGATTGATTCAGGTAGTACCCATAATTTTATTGATTGTAAGGTAGCCAAGGAATTGAATTGTTTCCTATACCCAACACCAGAATGTCAAGTGATGGTTGCAAATGGAGGAACTATAAATTACTCTAGAAAATGCCATAATATCAAGCTAACCATGGGGGAATATGTATTGAATATTCCAATTCTTTCCATTCCTATGGGAGGTGTTGATGTTGTACTAGGAGTACAATGGTTACAATCTTTGGGGATGGTAGCTTTTAATTTTCAAGAACTTTTCTTGAAATTTTTTTCATAAGGAAAGGAAGTCGAATTACGGGGTATTGCGGGGAAGCCAGGAAAGATAATAAGCTCTAATGTTATGACAAAGCTTCTAAAGAAAGAACAACGGGGCGTAATTGCAAAATTATGCTCACTCGAAGTTCCAACATCAAAATCATCTATTTCTGCAGATCTCGGAAAAGTCTTGGACAATCATTCCAAGGTGTTTGAAACTCCCAAAGGACTCCCACTTATTTGTGATCATGATAATTCTATTCATTTGATTCCAGGAAGTTTTCCTCCAAACATCAGGCCTTATATATATCCTTATTTCCAAAAGAGAAAAATTGAACGTATGATTGTAGAAATGTTAGAGGCGGGTATAATTCAACCTAGTCAAAGTTCTTTCTCTGCTCTTGTAGTATTAGTACACAAGAAGGATGGATCATGGTGCATGTGTCTAGATTATAGGGAGCTCAATAAGCTCACCATTAAAGATAAATTTCCCATTCGTGTGATTGATGAATTATTGGATGAATTACATGGAGCAATTTATTTTACCAAGTTGGATATTTGTTCAGGATATCATCAAATTAGAATGAAGAATGAAGATATTCCGAAAAAATCATTTCAAACTCATGAG
>JAXQQM020065592.1:0-64513 GCA_034641835.2 Pinus albicaulis
GTAGAAAATGAGGTTATTTTTGAAGTGAGGAAAGGGAAAAAGGTGATTTTTGCAGCAGTTTCTTCTCATGAAATCAACAAAATTCCAGAGTGTAAAATGGGCACAGTAGGGAAGATTTTGGACAGAGGCATGAGGCCTTTATGAGACTTCAAGAGCCAAAACTTTTTGCAATAATTTTTTTTCCTTGAAGGCTCCAAAAATTTATTTAGCCACCTTTTGGTATAACAAATTTTATAGGTGGCTAACAGTGGCTCCACTTGGGGATGGTGCCTTCTTGAAGGCATCAAGAACTTTAGACTTGCATTCTATGGGAGGCTGATTAGTGCTTCATCTACTGGGCTGCCCTTCCTTTGCTGGGATGATTTTATTTTGCTTTGAAAACATATTCGCAGCCATAAAAACAATGGATCTTTCAACAACAAGCTTTCTACCTACCCAATCTTGCTGATCTAACATTTTTTCTTCATTAGAGTGCACTTGGATTGGAAAAATATTTCACAACATTTTATTCTTTTGAAAGAAAGAGATTTAAACTATTTGTACTCCTTATTTCTCCATGGACTCAGATTAAACAGTTGAGTCCATATGATTCTCTACCTAATCTACCATCTGTTGGGATTAAACTGTCCAATAGGTTTTTATTCTCGAAATTTTACGACAAAAATTTAAAAACAGCCAAGTCAAGATTAAGATGTTTGACTTGCTATGATCTATGACATAAAAACAAGATGCACATAGATCTTATTTTGCAGAAAATTAAAACAAAATGGAAGGCTTAGGATCTGAAATTTCAAAGCATTTCCTTAATCTTTTTTACAGCTCTGTTTTGAATTTTGTTTTGAGCTGTCTTTCCTTTGTCAACTGGTCTAGATTTTGAGCTAATTGGAACCAGATTTACATATTTCTTGACTCATAATTTGAAACATATTTGAGTCACTCTCTTTGGAAACTTAGGTTCATATTTTGAGCATGTTTGAACCTTTAATTTCTATCATAAACTATCTACTGATAAGCCAAGGTTAAACAGTTTGGAAAATCGAATTCACTATCCTATCAGCAGAAAATTTAAAACTAATTAGTCAAGATTAAGCTGTTTGACTAACTAGAAGTGTGTTTCTCAGGAGTGGCATTTAAGCTTGCACACTTTCAGATTTGTTTCTCTTTTTGGTATGGGGCTATACCTTTTTGTTTTTACAATCTGCCCTCTTTTCTTTCTTTCTTTGTTTTTTTATTTTTGATTTTTATAACTTTGAATGCAATGATGGGTGAGATAATTACAATGAGAAAAGGATAAAAATGCTTTCATAACATGAAATGTATCAAGAGAAGTAATGATTAAGCATCCTGCCATTGACATGACCCCCAAACAATTCTACTCCATTCAACTCTTGCAAGAAATAGGCATTATTACTAGCAGCTGAATGGATAGAATAAGGGTCAAGCCAAAAGTTGTCAAATTTTACATGCTTGCCCTTGTCTTCCCTCCTTGAGTCCCACTTCAAAACTTTGTCCCCAATATTGAAATTGCTGGCCTTGGTTCTTCTGTAAAAAAATCTTTTTAATGATGTCATGTTTCTGCAATGCTTTGTTATAAACCTCCTCTCTGTTTTGCTGAGGATGAATGGTCTGATTTATTATTCTGATCATGTCATTATCTTCATTTTTCAACTCTTGAATTAACTTCATGACTGGTACACCAAGGCTGGTTGGAAAAATTACATCTGTATCATACACAAGCTGGAAAGGTGACATACCAATAGATTTCTTCAAAGTCAATCTGTCAGCCCAAAGTGCATGAACTAGCTTTGTGTGCCAAGACTTTTTGTTGTCCTCCAACAGTTTCTTGATTATGTTCACTAAACTCTTGTTTAAGGATTCCACAAGTCCATTACCTTGAGGGGAATAGGCCGTGGAATGCCCCAATGTTATTTGATATCTGTGACAGAATTCAACCATCTTCTTTGATCCAAATGCTGCTGCATTATTAGTGATGATCTTCGTAGGATAGCCAAATCTGGAGATAATTTTAGTCTCCATGAATTTTATAATAACAGAATCATTGGCCTGCCTACAAGGTATGGCTTCTATCCACTTAGTGAAATAGTATGTGGCAGTGAGAATCCATCTATGCTGAGCAGAAGATGGTGGATGGATTTCTCCTATGAAGTCAAGTCCCCACTATTGAAAAGGGGCTTCAACAGTGATCAGATGCAGAGGTAGGGGTAGCAGTTTTCTTCTACCTTAAAAAATTTGACATTTATGACAGGCAATGATCATCTTGTGTATATCAGGAAAAAGAGTAGGCCAATGAAACCAGCCCTCAAAATTTTGTTGGCTGTTGTCTTCTAGTACAAATGACCTCCACACTCTCCTTCATGGAACTCATGCTTAGCCTTCTCTGCATCAAACTCAAGAAAACATTTAAGAAATAGACCACTTTCATTTTTCCAATAAAGACAACTATCTATAATGCAATAGTTTACAACTTTTAAATTTAGGAACCTTGCCTTTGTTTTTGTCAAACTAGGAGGTCTATTTAATTTAAGAAAAACATAAATAATATCAACATACCAGGAGGAATTCATGAAATGGTCTTCAACAATGGGAGTTGAGATTTCCTCTTGATCATCAAAAGCATTAATCATATTAATATCAAGAACTTCAAAATTTGATTCAGCCATTAATCTAGCTAGACCTAGGCCTTTGATCAGCTTAGTGGGTTTTATCTCTAAATCATATTCAAGGATAACAACAATCCACTTACGTCTCTTACCATCTGGGTCCTGCATTATAATGTCTTTAACAACTGAGATTGGGACAAAGGAAATGATGTGTGAGTGAAGGATGTATACTCTAAAGTATTTCAAAGACTTAACCAAAGCAAAGGCTTTCTTTTCCATAATGTTATACTTCATAGGGGCATCCCTCAATGCCTTGCTAAAGAATGCAATAGGATGCTCTTGTCCTTGTGGATTTTTTTGTAATATGACAACAACTATGGTATGTTTTGATGCAAATGAAAAAATATAAAAATCTTTTGAAAAATCAGGACTTATTAGAACTGGTGTCTTGGTTAACGCTTGTTTCACCAACTCAAAGGACTTATTTGCTTCCAAGGTCCATTTTACGCCTTGCTCCTTCTTCAACATGTTTGTGATATTCCGAAGGAGCTCAGCTAAGTTGGGGATGAACCTTCTCAAAAAGTTAGTCTTTCCAATGAAAGATTACAACTCCTTGATGTTTTGAGGATGAGAGATTTGCAATATGGCCTCAATCCTTTTGGGATCTATCTTAATACCCTCTTCTGAAATGATGTGCCCAAGAAGTTTACCTTCTTGGAGCCTGAAAAGTGTCTTTTTATGGTTTAAAGATATCCCAAACTTTCTGCATTTCTCGAAAACCTTTCTTAAATGTGCTAAGTGCTCTTCATCTGTTTTTGAAAACACAGTAACATCATCAAGGTATATAATGATGAAGAAGCCCAGTTCTTCCAAGAAATCTATGTCCATGGCTCTCTGAAAATTTTCTCCAGCATTCATTAGACCAAAGGGCATTTTCACATACATGAAAGTGCCCCATGGTGTAGTAAAGGATGTCTTTAATTGATCAGCAGGGTGAACTAAGATCTTATTGTACCCTGAGTAGCCATCAAGCAAAGAAATTCTTCTAGACCCTACCACCCTTTGTAAAATATGATCCATCTTAGGTAAAGGGTAGTTGTCTTTTAATGAAGCTTTGTTTAAGTCTCTAAAGTCTATACAAAGCCTGATCTCTCTAGTTTTCTTCCTAACTGACACCAAATTAGATACCCACTCATAATATCTAATAGGGACAATAATACCAGCTTCATACATTTTCCTAATTTCTTTCTCAACCAAAGGCAACTGAACAGGGTTTATTCTGCGCAGTTTCTGTTTGAATGTTTTTTGGTTTTCCTTGAGAGGGATTTTGTGTTGTATTATTTTAGTGTCATAGGATTTCAGATCTTCGTAACCCCATGCAAAAACATAAGAAAATTCTTTAAACATCTCTATGTATTTGAGCTTAATGTGAGCTGGTAAATTTTTAGACAGTTTAATCATTTTCGGTTTAAGTTCGCTGCCTATATTGCACTCTTCCGCTTCAGTCTCTACAGGTTCCAGTTTTGGCTTCCTGGCCACATCGTTAAAATCAAACAACTCTTCTAAAGGTGCCAGACCTTTAGGCAAAATTTCATCTTTGGATTGCAGGGTTTCTAACTCTTTTGTTTCTAATTCTGCAGTCAGTTCTGTTTTGTTTTGAAGTTTGCTTGACAGTAGATTAATATTAACAAATTCAGGAGACAGTTCTTCTTCACCAAGAAAATTTTCTTCACTGCAGTCTGTGTCATAATCTGAGTCTGAACTATTTAGTTCGAATTCATTTCTGAATTGCATGAAGTCTTCTATTTGTTTGTCCCCGTCGAACACTTGCCAGTATTTTTCGTTATCAGGTACAGCTGGTCTAAATTTTATTTGAGTTGTACAATCTTTGGTTTCATATGGCATTAAGCATGTTCTAGCTGCAAAGGCTAAATTATGGGCCGCAATATTTCTTTTCCTCGGGACAAAAATTATCTGGCATTCTTCAAAAGTTTTTAAAAGGTCCATGACATCGTTTCGATAGGCCCTAAGTCTTGGGTGATTTGCGTTATACTCCCCATTGAATTTCCTAATGACTAACTCTGAATCCCCATATGCTTTGATTTTCTTGGCTCCTAACTTTTTCAAAAAACGCAAGCCTAGAAGCAGGGATTCATATTCCGCTATGTTATTAGAACACTGGAAGTTTAATCTACAGGAAATGTTTCCTGTACAGTTATTTTCAGTGTTACAAATCCAGACACCTGCACTAGCATTGGTCTTAGTGCAAGACCCATTGAAGTGCATACTCCATAGAGGACTAGTATCGAGTTCGACAGTTGGGTCAATGTGCTCTTCAATAAGTGTGCTATCGAATTTTTCTTAGAGGTCAACACACTGTTGAAATTGCACTAAATCCTTAGATTTCTTATTGGGTTGATGACTTCTTTCTTGACTCTCAATGTTTAAAATAAAAGGACATGTGATTTGTAGCTCAAGACTTGTGTTTGGTTGGCTAACGTTTTCAAATGCAGCAAACTGTTTTGACACTCCTGTTTTGTGTTCCTCTTCCTCCCTATCGGCCATTAATCCTATTAAATTGACTTGTTCACTAAGTGTTTCATTGTTAAACATAATAAAGGAATCAAGGCCTGTATTTACAGAATACAGAGGAGAGTTGTGTGGTCTGTCTTGGCTTGTAATTTTGTATTGCATATGAGACTCCCTATAAAGTCTTCTCGCCTGGTTGAAAACAGGGATAGTCACATAGGCCATGTCCATTTTCATAGTCCCTTGTAACTTAGCCCCCCAAGATCTTGACAATAGCATTCCATACTTTGGGGGCACATCAGCCACAATAATATCCATTACTAAGCATTTGACTGGAATCTGGACTAAGTTAATGCAGAGGTCTTTGATTAATCCTAAACATTTTACTTTGCTTGAGTCAAAGGAGTAAAGGTCTTTGTAAGGTCTGGTGATTTCAAGGCCTAGGCTCTCCATGACAGCTTTAGGCATTAAATTATGAGAAGCCCCAGAATCATGCATAGCGTTGTGTAAAATTTTGTCATGAACATTTAATATTATATAAAAAGGAAGAAAAGGTCCCTCTTGATATCTACCTTCAATCTTAGGACCAAAAATGAGCTCTGGCTGGTCATCATTAAGATTGAGTGTGTCATTATTATCCTAAATAAATAAAGCCTTCAAATTTTGGTTCCTATATACATTCTGGGCAGCTAACTCAGTCAGGGTAACAGAGATTTTGATCTTTGAAATTTCCTGCTCTAGGCTGAAAGGAATTTGGTTCTTCGAAGAACTTGTTTCAGCCTTACTAGTTGCTAGCCTATCAGCAACATCAGCTTGCTGATTTGTTCTATTTACATTTGACAAAATTGTCTTAATAGGACTACTAGCTGAAGTGTTATTACTAATAAGGTCTACACTCTGTTTTTCATTGTTTTGAGTGCCTTTCTCTTTACCTTTATCAGAATTAATAGCCACTATTTTTTGCTTTTGTTTGACATCTTTAGGCTTGCTTACAGTGCTGTTTTGTGAAGATTTGTCAGAGGTTTTGTTGTTGGGGGTTTGTTGACTGGTTTTTCTTCTAAGGTCATATTCTCTTTGAGCCTCTATGATGACATTTTCCATGTCTTGATAATAAATTTCATCATCATCTCTTTTGTCATCATAAGGTGTATAAAGACCTTGCTTTATATCGTAATGAATCTCAAAGTCATCATTATCTACCCCCAGCATGTTGATATCATATTCCTCTGTTATCTCATCTGTTTCCTCAACCTCACTTACATAGTTTTGATGAAAGGGAGGAATGATCTGTTGATCATCTTCCCTGGGTCTGTTCGGAGGTTGGTTCCTTCTAAAATTCTGATTCTGGTTTTGGTTTCTGTTTTGAGGAGCAGTTTGGTTTTGACTGGCTTGTGCTCTCTCAAGGATGCTCATTTTCTTTATCATCTCTTCCATCATTCTCTCCATCTTTGAGTTGGAAGTAGAGGGTGTAGATTCCTCTCTAAAGGACACTTTCTTTTCATTCTTCATTCTTGCTCTCTTCTCCATCAAGTTGACTTCCACAAAAAGAACACCTTTTTGCATCTCTTCAAGAGTTGCAAGATCTCTTTCCCTCAATTGATAGGCCATATCAGGGTAAAACCCTTCAGGAAACTTGTTTAAATCTGAGCCTTTTGGAGGTTTTAGATCCGGGGAAAGTGCATTATATACACTGGTAAATATGGTATGATAAGCTTGTACACTTTCCCCGGTGTTTCTATGGAGGTTCTTGTAATCAGAAAGGACTTGGAGAGGATTCTTCTTTACTTCCAATTTGTTTAAGAATGTCTAATGGAAGGCTTGGAGATCATTGATGCTATGGGGGGTTAAATCTTTAAACCATTTTCTAACTTCCCCTCCTAAGCTTTGAGAAAATAATCTAAGCTTGACAGAATCATCATCAATTTAATTTCTCTCAAAGTAGTCATTCATCTTATCCACATGTTGTGATGCAGTTGTAGCATTTCTAGCATCATATAATGGAATTTTGGACTGATAGTCCTGTGGAAGATTGACTAATGGTATAGGAAGGACTAAGGGAGCATACCATGTAGCCATGGCAGGAGGTGGAGGTGGATTCACAAGGGGTGGATTAACAAGAGGGAAAGTGGGCTAGAATGGAGTGGTTTGAACAGTGGATGTAGGGTGAGAAGAAGTGGATGGAACAAGAGTAGATTGCTGAGCTGATCTTGGATGAGAGACACCTAAGTTGTGAAGGAAATGTAAATCAGGAGGTGTTGTTTCTCTACTACCAGGATGGTCACTTGTTTCAGGAGATGAAAGTGAAGACTCAGAATCTAACTGATCTAAATAATCAAGAGACCTAGTTCTAAAGGTATTTACTAAGTCAACTTGTGATTGTCGTAGAGCTGAAAGATTTTCAGGAACTGAATTAGCTCTCAAGGGTGATCTGAGAACAGTTGGTAATTTAATCCTAGGAGACATCCTAAGGATACTTTCTGGGTTATCAACTATCTCGGGTGGATCAAGGTCAGGATAGGCTCTAGTATGTGGATAACAGAGCCACTATACCGCATATTTTCAGACCCAAATAAATTAAAAAAGTTCAACGGTGACAATGATGAGCTGGTCACGGCAAATACATTTACCTGATTTTAATCTACAATCTCTAACTAAGTTTGGATGATGTTACATTGATAAGGTTCTTCCCAGTTGAGTCTTAAGATCTATTAGGTATTCTAGAGTTTCAAGTGAAATCTTTAGCTCTGAGAGGTAAAATGTTTTATGGTCACACCACCATTGTTGAATACCCAATGTGATATTTTGGTGTTTTCCTGGGGTATTTTTTGGTGTTGTGGTTTCTAAGAATGTCCTAACTCTGTTTCAAAACTTAGCTACAGTTATGAGACAAAGACTGTCTACTCTTATGGCTAAGCCAGCTGATCTTTCAAGGTTAGCTAAAGTCTTATGAGAATCCTAGGGTTTACCTATTTTTTCACTGATTCAAACAAGCTTCATCATAATTACCATTTCTTGGTAGTGATTTAAAATGTTGTTTTTTACTCACTAGGTTTTATGATTTTGAAACTGGTATAGATTACGGGTTCGATTCCCAGTGGTCATGAGGAAGATGTTAACACCTGTGGTGGCAAGGATTGAAAAATTTAATAGGGAGAACATTATTTCAACCACTTTGGGATTCTAGGATCCGCCCTTGGTCTTAAATATCTCAATAAGTTACAAAGAGTACAAAGATAGGATTTATCTTTGAAAGATTTGAGTAATGATATTAGTACAATTCACCTTGAGCAGAGTTTGTTTTATTTTTGGATAGTTGAACTGATTTGGTATTTGAGATGGAAATCCAAGATATCGAAGCAGTTTCCAAGGTGAAGCAACCCAAGCAAATAGAAAAAGCTTTGGCAGAAAGGAATGAATAATTAAGGTTTGTGATCCATTGTGCTATTATAGGTCATAAGCAGGTTTAATTGAAATATCAAGGAGCAAGAGTGGTCCATAGGGCAAGTCATCTATGTCTAGGGATCTCTGCATTTGATTGTGGAGTAGACAAATACATCAAGAGAGGTGTGAAGAAAACAAAGAGCCCTGGGATACGGTAAGTACTTTGAAACTAGCGATAACACAGTCACTTTTAATAAAAAACAT
Source organism: Pinus albicaulis (assembly GCA_034641835.2). Classification (NCBI taxonomy): domain Eukaryota; kingdom Viridiplantae; phylum Streptophyta; class Pinopsida; order Pinales; family Pinaceae; genus Pinus; species Pinus albicaulis. The sequence continues at coordinate 8,796 of JAXQQM020065592.1, forward strand.
AATAAAAAATAGAGAAACTTGGAAAATGATACAAGGTAGAAACTAGCAGACAGAAACTCTGCAAATCCTCTCCTAGCTCCGTTTTATTTTGTTACTTTCAAGACAAACACAAAGATAACACATAATGGCCTAAGATCTGGTAAGTACTTTGAAACTAGTTAGCTTTTAACACATTCCAAGGGAAACTTTCAGACAGTCTTTTGGGATAAAACTAGGACCAGGGCACACCATATCTTCCTTAGTTCATCTCTACTTAACATATACTAAAAATAAGAAAGACAACTAGCTCAGAAATTAGGACGAGGGTATGCCAACATTCCTATGCTTGAACTGAATTAGATCATTCCTAAATAACAAAAATTGGAAAAAAACATGTAGATAAATATTTTCAGTCAGAGAAGGGTACTGATATACAATAGGTCCTAACTCTATGCATGCTGTTCTTTATAAGAGAAGATGAACACAGTGAAAATGGAAGTAAAATAACAATTCACAATAAGAAATAACATCACTGTTAACATAGACCAGAATCCCATAAATCAACTTGTATTGATGCTTCAAAGCAGTTACAGCTTTAAGTCCAATGCTTTAGTTTAGCAATCATCTACGCTTCCCAAACTAACTTATCTATCACAAGAAGAGCTCCAAGAGCCAGTGAACACTATTTACAAGTAGAAGTCTCAAGCTCAATTACATTTCAAAGTTAAACAACTAACTGAACCAACCCCTCTCTCATCTTCACCAGTAGTATTTATAAAAGAATGAGGAGGTGGGATCTGATAAAAGATCTCCAAAAATAATTAATACAGACTTAATGGCTTCTCGGACTTTGGGGGGCTCGATGAAGAAGCTTGCATAGGTGTCCTTTGTATTAAATATTTTACATTTAAGATTTAAGCTTGGTGGGAGCTCTTTTTGACTTTTGAGGCTCTCTGTTATGTTGAAGTAACTCTGCTGATATTTTGTCATTAACTTTATTTGCAAAATTCACTCTCTGGCTACGTTGAGGTAAATATCTGATATTGATCAATAACTTCAGCTTGTATTTGAATGCTTTGAGGCACAGGTGGCACTATGGTAGCTGGGAGGAATCAATTTGCCTCAGATGTGGCAGTGGAGGCTTTCTATCTAACAAAACCCTTCTGATTTTCCTTTAATTCTGTTTTAATTTGGAGGATTAGGATTTTGATAATCAATATTAACAGTAATCCCCAAATTGTTTTCAATCTTCTATTCTGTTGTGTTCTGTCTTCGACACTGATACTCTTTCAATTCATTTAACTGTGTCTTGTTGATGTGCAGGCCGTGCAGGGCTCGTATGGCGTCAATGCCTCATGAAACATTGACGAAACGTGGAGCTTGAACCCTGTGAATGATTCCTTTTGATGAATCGAAGGCGGTAGAATCGTCATTCTTAGCCTTCAGCGTTTCTTTTGATATAATGGAAAACCATTGAAAACCCTGCACAATACGAAAAATATTATAAAATCCTGCGTTATATAGGTTTTACTGCTTCAGAGGGCGTAGGGAGAGAGCATGGCCATTGGATGGCATCATCCAATGGTCGAGATCTATTTTGGGAGGTTAAAAAAGGAAAGCGGGTGAAAAACAAGTCAGAAACATCGATCACGGAATGATCGACGGTCAAGATTGATCGGGAGGAAGTAAAGCGAAGGAGTCACTTTACGAAGAAATGGCAAAAATTTGATGGGATAAGGTTAAAAACCTTTGTTGTGAGAAAAAATGGTTAAAAATGGTGTTTGGGGTTGGGGATGATCATGGGCCGTCGGATGAGATCGGCCCACAAGATCAACGACTGAGGAGGCATGCGGAAAATGCACATCAAAAGAGGGAAAACAGTTTCGGGGATGGAAACCACCGTTTTCACGTGAGGAAAAGGCGGGTAGGCAGTATTTACTTTTGGAACGCGATACGCGTCCCCGCCCGACACGTGTCATTAAAAAACCACCCATTTCATGTGGCCTTGGGGAAATAAACTTTGCGCTGAAAGTCACGCGACTTGGAACGAGGGCCATCAGATCTGGGGCCTCAGATATGATGGTGGAGAACGAGCGCGATTCTAGAAATATGCGCGGGCGGAAGCAAAGGGAGGGGGAGTTTATCCCTCGAGCATATTTTGGGCGCGATCACTGTCTGATGAGCCGCCCTCAGATCGGACGTCGCACGTCAATATCGTGTCGGGCCCATAGTCGAATTTTAATGTGCGATGAGGGCGGTATCTCCAAACTGCTCAAGGCCACGTGTCGGCCTGTGGCATTGATCATGCTAAATTTGGAAATACCTCTTACCCCACAAAAGCGGTGCGATGAAAACAACTGGTTTTGTATAGTGATTGACTGCGGGGACCACCGGGGCGATTGATTTGTGGGCCGTCGATGTGCAGATCAGATCGACGGCGAAGATGTTTTAAGCTTTGCACCGGCGGAAAACTTTTCATACCCTACAAAAACACAAAAAAATAATAAAAACAAAGGTTTCATGGCTTCGAGGCAGAATATATATTTATAATATGGCTTGGCGCCCGTCTGTGGGGCCATGGTCTATATGGAGTGCAATATTATCCGGGGCTATAATATACAGGGCTAATCGGCATCAGATTTTATACGTAACGAAATACTCACGCACCATCGAAAGTTTCCGATGCGATAAGTGCTCGGGACTATAACTCTTGGTTTTTCACAAAGGAAGCATGATATTTGGAGTTATAACAAAAGGAGCTGATCACATCGGGGGGTTTTATGTAACACGACATATGTGCTCGCCAAAAGTTCCGATGCCGATAAGCACCATATGGGTTTAGCGCTTGGTTTTAGCACCAAGTCACATGATGGGGAAGTGGTTTGGACTTAGCCCAAAGGGGCTTAAGTCTGTAATAAAAGTTGGGTTTTTTATATATTTTTGATAGTTTTCAAAGGGTTTTAAGGGTTTCGATAAAGCAAATAAAGAGTCTTAAACCTTATCAAAGGGGTCTTTATGGAGGGGAAAGGGGAAAAATATTAAAATGAAGGATTTTTATGAGAATGGAAGGGGTAGAAAATGAGGTTATTTTTGAAGTGAGGAAAGGGAAAAATTTGATTTTTGCAGTAGTTTCTTCTCATGAAATCAGCAAAATTCCAGAGTGTAAAATGGGCATAGTAGGGAAGATTTTGGACAGAGGCATGAGGCCTTTATGAGACTTCAAGAGCCAACACTTTTTGCAATAAAATTTGTTCCTTGAAGGCTCCAAAAATTATTTAGCCACCTTTTGGTATAACAAATTTTATAGGTGGCTAACACTCTCCAGAAAAGGATCACCAAGAATTATGCAAAGAAACACAAGCTTGTTTGTGCCAAACTGAAGGAAGCCCTCTTTGAAGTCCAAAACCTAAAGGAGGCAAAAGAGAATGACAACCTTTGAGTTTTGGATGAGGCTTCTCAACATTTTACCAAGACCCCTTAAGGAAGGTCTCCACCAATTTTGAGCAAATTTGGAAAAAGTTTTGTTTTTTTAGAATTTAAGGCTCATTAACGTAGTGCCACTGGCACTACGCTAACACATGGAGCATCCACAAGAGAAAAAATTAGAATTTTTGGACTTCTCTTAGCCTACACATCATGCTCACCAAATTTCAGAAGATTTGGAGCAAGTTTGATCACTCAAAAGGTCCAAAACCCTCTCTTTTTCACCTTTTCGCCACTGTTTTGGGCCTGGCGCCGCGAAAATGGAAGTATGGAGATTTTTGAATTTTGGCTAGGCTATAGTGGACGGATAGGGAAAAAACAAGCATTTCTGGAAATTAGACTCATCAGGCTTTCCAAAGCGCCATCACAGAGCCAAATCCGACATCGGTAAGGGGTCCAAAACTTGGTTACAAGAGACCCTATTTTCTGCTGAAAGTGGCGCTACGCAAATGGACTGTTTAGTGTGTTTTGGACCAAAAGTCAACAAAAAACACTCATTTATTGAAAAATAATTTTTAAGTGTTTTTTGAGCCAAATCACTCTAGAATTAGGTGCAAGAAGTTATTTTGGAATTGATTTCATGAGATATTTTGTGCCTTGAGCCTTGCATGGTCTCTTGGGCATAAATGACATTTATGGGCGATTTTGACATTTTCCCACCATATTTAGGGTTTTTTCCCTCTCTTGATAAGATAAATAGAGCATGAGGGCGTTAGTCTAAAGGTTGGCATTTGATGAGCTTTGAGAGCAATACATGGTTTTTATGAGCTTGGAGAAGAAATTGGTGTTGTGGAGTCTATGAATGCCTTGCTTGGATTGATGATGGTGAAGCTTGTTTACAGGATCCTTGTGTTGGAATTGTTGTCATTGATGGGAAAGGAGATGAAAAAAAAAAGGAGCACTTGAAATAGCAACAAAGTAGCAGTGAGGTAGAAGAATCAAGAAGTGAATGCATTTGGAACCTAAGAATCAATGTTGCTTGCATAAGGGTAACTTTGACTAAGAATCAATGATGCTTGCATAAGGGTAAAGATAAATGAAATGCGTAGAGGTGCGTTGGGGCATCATCTAATTGCAAGGAAGCCGAAAACCAGGATTACATAGGGGTTCCACTACGGTTACAGTGATGGGGTCGATTTTAATTCCACGAGATTGGAATAGAATCGATGATTGCACTCTTGAATGGTCACACCGATGCAAGAATGAAGAAGGGAAGTCAAGATGATATAGAGGAATGGTTTCAGTCAAAGATGGAGGTTTTATAATAGAGGCACAGAAGAAATACAAGTGGGCAGAGTTCAATCGGAATGGTGTATGAAGAGGCGGAACCACGAATCAAGAACGAATAGTCAAGAGTGAGTGGAACCTGGAGTGTCGAAGAAGCAGAACCATGACCTGATGAACAGTGACGGCGGTTTATGGTTTTCATTGCACCGCCTTTCGGTGATAAGCAGTATTTCTTGGTTGGGGAGCGATTCCATAGAAACGTCGACACGTGCGCGCGTGGACCCCGAGGTTATGTCGACGCGCGCCGTTGCGTCGCAACCGAGCGAGGGCGATATTGTTGAACGTCGTTGATTTGGGAAGGGGTCATCGGACAGTGGTCACTTGCTATAGATGCGTGAAGGTTACCCAAGGTACGACGCGCCATCGCGCGTTATTTTCCGTGCAAGTTGCCCAAGCGATATCCGTCGGATCATCAGAAGCCGTGCGATGTGATGTCCACCGTTGGATGTGGTAGGCCGTTAGCGCTGGGACCGATGCATATATACAGTTTCTGATTGTTGGTGCCGAACTAAGGTTTACGGGTTTAATGAGAGGTCGTGACTATACAGGGATATAGCATTATATGTGGGTAGGGTGACTTCATTTAATATGTGCACTTGTCGAGGATTATATGACAAGGTTAATCGTATGTATTTGGAAATCAATCCTTACGGATGTTGGGTTATTTGTATGAATGAATTGCATATATTATAGACATTGAGATATTACAGTGCGCATGTAAATAAATGGTACTATTACGGTTTGAACCATAGAATAGAGATGACACTTCCGCCAGCAAAATCATGTAAAGATAGACTATTAGGTTGTAGTTATGGAGGAATGTGGAATTAAGATCTCAATTCTCTGAATTGAGATATTAAAATAAACCAGAATTGTTTGTTTAAAATTGCTAGCGTTGAGTAAGGGAATGCTGAGAGATTTCCAGACTTCAGGACTCTAAAAAGAAACTTGGATACACTTTACACATAGATTGAGGTTTAAAGAAAGGAAAACCGGGACTGTGGGTTATCCCCGCTATCAAGTACATAATGAATAGTTGAAATTAAGTATAGTGAACATATGAATAGACACAGAAGTGAACCAAGATATACAGAACAGTCACTCAACAGTAGCAGAAAAGACAAATCCAATAAAGCCAAAGTTTAGAAAAGGAGCTGAGTGGTATTAAAATGTGTAACTGAAAATGTAAATATTTTTGTTTATATTGTTTGTGATGCAAAGGAAAGTATCCTAAGGAAAAGAAAAATCCCACTGTAGCATGGAAAGTTGTACATATTGTTATAATTTTAAAAATGAGTTGGATAAAAGAATAAGGAGACAGAAGCCAAAGAGTCATGACTGTTCATTCCAAATTCCTTGTGAAATACAAACAGTCATGTGAGGAACTCTATATATAATATCCCATTGATATGCATAGTGAGGAGAGAGAGAGTAAATCTAGAGAAGGCAAAATATAGAAGTGTGAGGAAGAGAATATTAAGAAAAGAAGAGCAGAAAGAGAAGCTACAGAACAGAGCTGATATCTGAGGTAAATCAGCAAACATTCAGTTTGATAAATTGAGGAACTTGGAGCTTCCCTATCAAGTTGTAGCTTGATAGCTGTCAGTTGTAGCTGACTGAGGTTGGAGCCTCCTGTAGGTTGGTGCCTGCAGAAAATTGAAGGGAGTTGGTGCTTCCTTTCAAGTTGTAGCTTGCAGAAATGAGGTAGGAGCCTCTTGTAGGTTGGTGCCTGCAGAAAAATAGTGCTGAGAGGGAGTTGGATCTTGCCTTTGCATCACAACAATAATAATATGTGGTTTTCTCCCTTTATGGGTTTCCACTTACATCTGTTGTCTCTATGTGTGTTTCTTATGTGTTGATGTGATTCTTTCAATCTGCTTAATTTTTTGCTGCTCTCAACATAAGTATGGTGTCACATTAATTTAATATTAGTTGCAACATTTTAAGACTGTTCACATAGTAAGCTATAAATAAATTTGGTAAAAATTTTAAAAGGCTTATGTATGTATTAAACTGATTCACCCCCCCCCCTTTCAGTTTAATTAAAGATTCAAAAATTGGTATCAGAGCGGGTTCCTTTGTACAAGTCTAACAACTGAAAGGAGATCCTAGGTTCCCAAGATGGCTAGTAAAGAAGGATGCTCAACTAATAAAGCCCCTTTATTCACTGGTGAAAATTATGCTTTCTGAAAAATCAGAATGAGGACATACATAATGTCTCTAGGAATAGAAGTCTAGGCTGCTGTGGAATTATGATATGCCCCAAAGGCAACTGACACAGAGAAAGAAACAAAACAAGATTTTGTGGCTAACGCAAAAGCCATGAATTCCATCCTGAATGGATTGTGTGAAGAAGAGTTTATCAAAGTAATGCACAAAGACACTGCCAAAGAAATGTGGGATACTCTGGAGAACATCCATGAGGGGGACAAGAAGGTAAAGACTGCCAAACTTCAAGTTTATAGAGCCCAGTTTGAAAACTTAAAAATGAATGATGATGAAGACATTGCCAGTTTCTTCCTAAAAGTTGCAGAAATTGTTAACAATATGAAAGCTCTTGGAGAAACCATGCCAGAAAGTATAATTGTGCAAAATATTCTAAGATCTCTTCCATCCAGGTTTAATCCCAAGATGTCTACAATAGAAGAAACAGTTAATTGGGAGACCTTAACCGTGAACCAACTACTTGGAGATCTAACAGCATATGAGATGAGGCTCCCATAGAAGAAGCCAAGTACAAGGGTGGCAGCCTTTAAAACAGAAAAGAAGAAAGAAGAAGAGGGAGACATATGCTCTTGCTCGGATGAAGAAGAGGCAAAATTTTTCAAGAAATTGGATAGAGGCTCAGGTAAATACAAAGGTAAACTTCCTTTCAAATGCTTTAACTGTGGAAGAGTTGGACACTATGCTGCTAAGTGTCCTCACAAGAAAGTAAGGAATCAGGCTCAAGAGTCAGAGAAAAATAAATCAAAGAATTGGCAGAAAGGAAAGAAGTTCAGCAGAAAATCCTTCTATGCTCAACAAGACAGCAGTACATCTGAAGATTCAGATGAACCCTCAAGTGAAGAAGGAACCTCTGAATTCTTATTGATGGCCATAGAAGAACTTGAAGGACTCCTGCTAGAAGATGAAGAAGAAGAAGGGGAATTCGACCTTGAGGGGGAGCTAAGAAGTGCTCTAGAGGAGATTGATAGACTCAAACTGAAGTGCATAAAACAAAAGGACATTATTCTCAAGTATGTAAGAGAAGAACAAAACTCAGAAGTCCTCATGCAGCTGAAGGTAGAGCTTGAAGAAGCCAAGAAGATAGAAGACATGTTACTTCAGCAAATCAAGGATAAAACCCGAGAACAAGAGAAGCTGGAAGAAGAAGTAGTATGTCTCAAGAAGAAACTAGAAAATTCTCAAAGGAAAGTGGTTATAAACTCTTCTCAAACAACAAGCTCTAGTAAGTTGAATGAAATTCTGGTTGCTCAAAGATCCCCTATGATAAAAACCGGAATAGGCTATGAAGGAGAATCAAGTAAAGGCAAAGAAAAGGTTGACAGAGAGATTATTTTTGTAAAAGAAAATAAGAATGATGAAGCAGCTCAAACAATTCCTACAAAAGAAGAAACCCGTAATAAGGAAGATAGATATAAGAAGAAACCACTAGTAGCAAAGAATATAATAAATACTAAGACCCATGAGTATGTAAAATTTGGAAACCATCAAAGGAGACTCTTCCCTCCAATGAAGAATGCCACCTGTTATGTCTGCCACAAGCTGGGACACATTGTTGCATATTGTCATGCAAGGAGGAGTAATTCAAACCAGCAAAAGATGCAAACATTGAAGAGACTGCCCCAAGCAAACAAATGGAAGAGACAACCTTACATTAGGTATGCAAATAGTTTCTATGGTTACTGTTTTTATTGTAAGGAATTTGGCCATAAAATCATTGAGTGTAGAAAGTATGGAAAAATATTGATGTTTAACACCTCAAGAAGGTTTATAAATCAAAGAAATTTTGTTCATACTCATAATTCTACAAAAATTATGATCAAATGTTGTGTATGAAATCAAGTTGGACATATACCTTCCAAATGTCCTCTAAGAAGATGTAGTTCATCACCTCACAAAAGATACCAAACAAAAGGGTGCCTCCAGTGGATAAAGAAGGTGAATAAGTGTGACCTGGCTCTAACTGCTCAAGATCTAAAAATCCAATGGTATTTGGACAGTGGCTGCTCTAAACACATGACAGGAGACAAAATTAAGTTTATAACTCTTGATGAAAATAAATCTGGCAATGTTACTTTTGGCAATGATAATTCAGGAAAGATAAAAGGAAAAGGCTTCGTCAGCATAGACAATGGTAGATGAAAGGCCCAAGATGTACTATTTGTAGATGGGCTGAAAGAAAATTTACTAAGTGTCAGTTAGATGTGTGACAAAGGCTGTGAAGTTCTTTTTAGAGCACAAGATTGTGAAGTCAGATCAAGCACCATAGGTAAGACTCTGCTCAAAGGAGTTCGAACAGAAATTAATGTTTACATTGTGAAAGAGGAAGATGAAGCATGTCATCTTAGCAAACTAGAATATTCATGGTTATGGCATAAAAGGTTGGGACATCTCAGCTTCGATCACATCATCAGACTAAGTAAGAAGAAAGTTGTCAAAGACATGCCAGAAATAAAGCGACCTTATATAACCATATGCAAATCATGTCAATTAGGAAAACAGACTCACACATCCTTCAAGGCCAAAGAGGAGTTATCAACAAGAATACCACTCCAGCTTGTGCACATGGATCTGTGTGGACCTGCAAGAATTAAAACACCAAGTGTAGAATCCTACTTCATGCTGATAATAGATGATTTCTCCAAAATGACATGGGTTGCTTTTCTCAAGAATAAATCGAAAGCTCTGGAAAAATTCAAAATATTTAAAGCATTAGCAGAAAATCAGATAGGATGCAAGCTGAAATGCATCAGATCAGACAGAAGAGGTGAATTCCCTGATTATGACTTTGCATACCTATGCAATGAACATGGCATAAAACAACAATTTACTATTGCAGGGACACCTCAGCAGAATGGAGTAGCAGAGAGACAAAACAGATCTGTTCAACAAATTTCCAAAGCCATGATGCAAGAAAATAATATTCCTCAAACCTTTTGGGCAGAAGCGGTACACACAGCAGTGCATATCCTTAATAAAGCTCACTTAAGGCCAAGTAGTGACAAGACTGCCTATGAACTATGGCATGGAAATCCAGCTTCAATCAAACATTTCAGAATCTTTGGAAGCAAGTTTACATAAAGAATAATGATGAAAATATTTGAAAATTTGATGCAAGAGCAGATGAAGGGATATTTCTAGGATATGCATCCAAAATTAAAGGGTACAGGTGCTACAACAAGACTCTTCGGAAAATAGTAGAAATCATTGATGTGATATTTGATGAAGAACTTCCAAACAATACAAGAAATACTAAGTGCTGTAATCCATCAAACAACCATGAAGAAGAAAACCAAGATGATGAGGAAACAAGAAAGACAACAAAATATATAGAGCTAAGTTCTAAAGCTACCTCAAGATATACTCAGAAGAACCATCCTGAAGATCAGATCATTGGAGACAAGAGAGTAGGGGTCCAAACAAGAAGGCAGCTAAAAGAACAAACTGAAGAGGTATACATAGCCATGTTGTCACAAATTGAGCCAAAGAGATTTGAAGAAGCCAGCAAGGACAAGTCTTGGGTAAATGCTATGAATGAAGAATTGGACCAAATTGAGAAAAACAATACATGAGAATTAGTTCCTAGACCCACTGAGAAGAATGTCATAGGCTCAAAATGGGTATTCAAAAATAAAATGAATGAGCAAGGAAAATTAATCAGGAATAAAGCGAGGCTGGTCTGCAAAGGATACTCACAAATTGAAGGACTTGATTATGATGAAACATTTGCCCCTGTAGCCAGAATGGAAGCTATCAGAATGTTTCTGGCATTTGCATGCTACCAAGACTTCAAGGTATATCAAATGAATGTAAAATATGCTTTTCTTAATGGATATCTAGAAGAAGAAGTCTACATGGAACAACTAGAAGGCTTCTCATTGACAGACAAAGAAGACTATGTGTGTAGACTGAAGAAGGCTCTATATGGACTGAAACAGGCTCCTCGTGCTTGGTACTCAAGACTGGATAAATATTTGCAAAAACAAGGCTTTAAGAGAGGTGGAGTAGACAACAATCTATACATAAAAGCCCATGAAAATGAACTCTTGATTGTTGTAGTATATGTTGATGACATTATGTTTGGAAGCAATAGAGAAGAACTAGCAAAAGGGTTTGCTGATGAGATGAAAACAGAGTTTGAGATGTCTATGATTGGAGAGCTCAGTTTCTACTTAGGACTTCAAATTCAGCAAAAGAACACAGGTACATTCATCTCACAGGAAAAATACTTAAAATAAATGTTGAAAAAGTTCAAAATGGAGGACTGCAAACCTGTGTCAACTCCCATGATCACGGGATGCAAGCTGTGTGCTGATGATGGGTCTGCTGATATAGATCAAAAACTCTACAGATCCATGATAGGAAGTCTATTGTATCTGACTGCATCAAGACCAGACATCATGCTAGCAGTAGGACTAGTGGCTAGATATCAAGCAGCACCTAAACAAAACCATCTTCTGGCAGTCAAAAGAATATTTAGATATCTACAAGGAACAACACAGTATGGACTTTGGTATCCTAAAGGCAAAAGCTTCACTTTGATAGCATACACAGATGCAGATTGGGCCAGTTGTGTGGATGACAGGAAAAGCACAAGTGGAGGTGCTTTCTATCTAGGAGAAAGTCTGGTGGCATGGTTAAGCAAGAAACAAACATCTATCTCTCTATCTACAACAGAAGCAGAATATATAGCAGCAACAACATGTTGTACACAAGTCATGTGGATGAAGCAAACTCTCCAAGACATGAAGGTAAGAATTGATGAACCTATCTCAATCAAATGTGATAATACAAGTGCTATAAGTATATCTAAAAATCCTGTGCTTCACTCAAAAACTAAGCATATCCCAATCAAGTATCATTTTCTCCAAGAACAAGTGGCTCAGAAGATAGTAAAGCTGGAGTATGTGCCAACAAAAGAACAAACAACAGATATATTTACCAAACCTATTGCTAGAGAACCATTTGAATATTTGAGAGATAGACTAGGGGTAGTATCTGTAGATGCTACTCTCTGATATAAAGAGAAAGCACAGTTTCAGGGGGAGAACAGAAACGAAAATATCATTCCAGGGGGAGATCAGCCAGCAAGGAAAGCATGAAATAGGTCCTCAGGGTCAAAGGATTATGGAAATAATACACCCAGTATAAAAGAGTTAAAGAGAAGGCTACAGGGTTAGAATTTTAGATTTAATCCAAAGTTTGGAGCAGCAGGGTACAAAGTCAGAAGATCTCAGAAAGAGGAAATGCAGAAAGCAAACTAGGAAATGTGCAACCCTTTGCCATTGTTTTCAAAGGGGGATGAAAAGAAAATAGGCAAAGGAAGCATTGGATTATTGGTGGATGTGTTGCCATCAATGCCAAAGGGGGATACTGTTGGAATTGTTGTCATTGATGGCAAAGGAGATGACAAAAAAAAGGAGCACCTGAAATAGCAAGCAGCAGTGAGGTAGCAGAATCAAGCAGTGAATGCATTTGGAACCTAAGAATCAACGTTGCTTGCATAAGGGTAACTTTGACTAAGAATCAACACTGCTTTCATAAGGGTAAAGATAAATTAAATGCATAGAGGTGCATTGGAGCATCGTCTGATTGCAAGGAAGCCGGAAACCAGGATTACATAGGGGTTCCACTACGGTTATAGTGATGGGGTCGATTTTCATTACACGAGATTGGAATTGAATCGATGATTGCACTCTTGAATGGTCACACCGATGCAAGTAGGAAGAAGGGAAGTCGAGACGATACAGAGGAAGGGTTTCAGTCAAAGATGGAGGTTGTAGAATAGAGGCGCAAAAGAAATACAAGTGGGCAGAGTTCAATCAGAATGGTGTATGAAGAGGCGGAACCACGAATCAAGAACGAACAATCAAGAGTGAGCGGAACCTGGAGTGTCGAAGAAGCAGAACCATGAGCTGATGAACATTGACGCCAGTTTATGGTTTTCATCGCACTGCCTTTCGGTGATAAGCAGTATTTCCTGGTTGGGGAGAGATTCCATAGAAACTTCAACATGTAGCAAAAGTGGACCCACGAAAACTGCTATCAAAGCGCGCCATCGCACGTTAACGTTCGACCAAAGAAGCCGAGCGATATTTTTGAACGCCGTTGATCTGGGAAGGGGTCATCGGACGGTGGTCACTTGCTATAGATGTGCGAAGGTTACCCAAGGTACGACGTGCCATCGTGCATTATTTTCCGTGCAAGTTGCCCGAGCGATATCCATCGGATCATCAGAAGCCGTGCGATGTGATGTTCGCCGTTGGATGTGGTAGGCCGTTAGCGCTGGGACCCAGGCATATATACACTTGCTGATTGTTGGTGCCAAACTAAGGTTTATGGGTTTAATGAGAGGTCATGACTATATAGGGATATAGCATTATATGCAGGTAGGGTGACTTCGTTTAATATGTGCACTTGCCGAGGATTATATGACAAGGTTAATCGTATGTATTTGGTGGTCAATCCTTACGGATGTTGGGTTATTTGTATGAACAAATTGCATATATTATAGACATTGAGATATTACAGTGCGCATGTAAATAAATGGTATTATTACGGTTTGAACCATAGAATAGAGATGACACTTCCGCCAGCAGAATCATGTGAAGATAGACTATTGGGTTGTAGTTATGGAGGAATGTGGAATTAATATCTCAATTCTCTAAATTGAGATAATAAAATAAACCAGAATTGTTTGTTTAAAATTGCTAGCGTAGAATAAGGGAATGCTGAGAGATTGCCAGACTTGAGGACTCTGAAAAGAAACTTGGATACACTTTACACACAGATTGAGGTTTAAAGCAAGGAAAACCGGGACTGTGCGTTATCCCCGCTATCAAGTACAGAATGAATAGTTGAAACTAAGTACAGTGAACAGATGAATAGACATAGAAGTGAACCAAGATATACAGAACAGTCACTCAACAGTAGCAGAAAAGACAAATCTAGTAAAGGCAAAGTTCAGAAAAGGAGCTGAGTGGTATTAAAATGTGTAACTGAAAATGTAAATATTTTTGTTTATATTGTTTGTGATGCAAAGTCAAGTATCCTAAGGAAAAGAAAAATCCCACTGTAGCATGGAAAGTTGTACATATTGTTATAATTTTAAAAATGAGTTGGATAAAAGAATAAGGACACAGAAGCCAAAGAGTCATGACTATTCATTCCAAATTCCTTGTGAATTACAAACAGTCATGTGAGGAACTCTATATATAATATCCCATTGATATGCATAGTGAGGAGAGAGAGAGTAAATCTAGAGAAGGCAAAATATAGAAGTGTGAGGCAGAGAAGATTAAGAAAAGAAGAGCAGAAAGAGAAGCTACAAAACAGAGCTGATATCTGAGGTAAATCAGCAAACATTCAGTTTGATAAATTGAGGAAGTTGGAGCTTCCCTATCAAGTTGCAGCTTGATATCTGTCAGTTGTAGATGACTAAGGTTGGAGCCTCCTATAGGTTGGTGCCTGCAGAAAATTGAAGGGAGTTGGTCCTTCCTTGCAAGTTGTAGCTTGCAGAATTGAGGTAGGAGCCTCCTGTAGGTTGGTGCCTGCAGAAAAACAGTGGTGAGAGGGAGTTGGAGCTTGCCTTTGCATCACAACAATAATAAGATGTGATTTTCTCCTTTTATGGGTTTCCACTTACATCTGCTGTCTCTATGTGTGTTTCTTATGTGTTGATGTGATTCTTTCAATATGCTTAATTTTTTGATGCTCTCAACATAAGTATGGTGTCACATTAATTTAATATTAGCTGCAACATTTTAAGATTGTTCACATAGTAAGCTGTAAATAAGTTTGGTGAAAATTTTAAAAGGCTTATGTATGTATTAAACTGATTCACCCCCCCCCCTCTCAGTTTAATTAAAGATTCAACACCTTGAGCTTGGTTAATGGTGATGTATGCTTAATTTTTTCATGTTTTCTTGTTGTCATCATGTTTGATTCTTCTTTGTTTCAGCAGAATAGAAACGTATAGGCTGAGAAATGATCTTTGAAGCACCTTATTGCTCCTGCCTTCTATTGCCTTGATGTTTTCTTCCATTGGGTCAACTTAAGGAATTATTTACTGCTCTTTAGGCCCACCTAAACTTGTTTGTTTCATTAATGGATTAGTATGCTAGTTTACAAATATGTTTCATGATAAGCCCTACTTATTTGATGCTATCTAAACTCTGTCTTGAAACCTCTATTTGAAGTATTTCTTGCTCGGTTAAGTCAAAGAGGTCTTGTTTCAAACTTTCCCTTTGTCCATGCCTATCAGTTTGTTTCAAAGTTATTGATAGCTTGATTTGTGATGTTTAGGAGTTCCCTCTTCATGTATTAAAGTTATTTGTGATATTAAATGTTTTCTAAAGCTTGAAGGTGAAATCACTAGAAGTTAAATGAGTTTCTCACCTTCTATATTTCATTGGAATTGTTTATCTTGAATGTTTAATTGGTTTAAGTATTTTTCATTGAGCTTAATGGTTTTCCCTACCTCATGAGTTATATATTTTTCTTATTAGTGTTTAAGACCTCCTTATTATAGGTATTTGACAAAGGATTCTTGAATGCCCTTTTCCCTACCTTACTCACCAACTTGATGTCCATCCCACTTCATACATAACCTTAAGGATCCATTAACCTTGCTAGATTAGCCTTGTAACACACTTTGACTCATTATTGAGATATCCATGACTTTAATTGGCTCCATAGCCCAATTATTTGAAGACCTCTCACTCCACCTATTCTACCTGTTCATCTTACCCAACCAAAACAAACAACAAATCCTACACTTAAAAACTAGCCTAAAATCAAAACACTAAAGAAAACAAGTTCACATCCTTTGCATACAGTAGAGAGAGCCCTCTCTGAGTCTAGGAAGGCTAGGTCCTAGGACTCCAATGACTGGTTTGATGTTACCCTGTCATTTGGTCTACCAATCTGCCAAATCATGGGACACTAACAATACTATGGGTAGATTATTTCTGCCTAATTTTGATGGGTCACCCAAGTGCACAACCAAGGATTGGGTAGAGAAATTAGACATGTGTTTCCAGCTGAACCAAGTTTCACAGATTAAGTTCATTAAGATAGCAGTGCTACACCTTGAAGGTGAAGCACATGAGTGGTGGTTTCACGGTCTATTTACATTGGGGCATGCTAGTGTAACTGCTTATGCAGAATTTACCTGGAGGATGGTGGAAATATTTGAAAAAAGAGATCCGGAAGCACATTTTGTTGAGATAGTTAAGCTCAAGCAGTCAGGAGATCCGAAGAATTATATCTATGAATTTATGAAACTTTTAGTCATGGTGCCAGATATATCCATAGCTATAAGAGTATATATGTTTATTGATGGGCTAGCAAATCCTTTTCATGGGTTGGTAAAATCCACTTGACCAACTATGCTCCAGGAGGCTATTACGAGGGCTAGAGACTTGCAAAATGCTTTACCAAGGGCAAGAGCCCCATTTCAGAAAAAATTCTCCTCTCAGGCAAAGGGGAATTATGTGAAGGTTCCTCCCTCAAAGGAGAACCAAGATAAAGGATCTCTTAGTGATGTGTCCGAAGAGATCTAAGGAGGAGAAAATGTTGCTTCACTTTCCAAGAGCCATGGACACCAGGGCATCGGTGTGCTGTCAGGAAGGCGCATTATATTGAGGTATTATCTGATGATGAAGAGGAGGGAGAAGAAGAATTATAGGGGGATACCAGTGTTGTAGCATCAGGAGGAGATCCACCACCACCAGGAGGTGGGAAGGGGGAATTTTCTCCAACGGGAGTAGCCCTTGCAGCTTTGCAAGGAGTTCCCAACTATCTAACATTGAGAGTCTGAGGCACTATTCAGGGGAAGTGGGTGTCAGTATTGATAAACAATGGGGCTACCCATAATTTTATTGATACTCAATTAGTGCAGAGGAGAGGCATTCCCACAGATTATTTTGAGGGATTCTCAATTTTGGTTCCAGGAGCTAGAACCATGCAGTGTGTTAAGTATGTTCTGGCATTGACCATCACTTTGAGGACTTACACATTGACATGCCACTTATTTTTGGTTTATATTCCAGACACCAATGTGATATTGGGTGTTCAGTGGTTGATCACACTGGGGAGGGTCACCATGGATTGGGAGACATTAGAGATGGAATGGGCAGAAAAGAAGAGTGGTGAGCACCAAAATATCAGGGGCATGAACACTTGTCCACCTCATATAGTCTCATCACATAGGATGGAGGCTAATTTGTGTAGAGGAGACATAGAATGGGCAGTGGAACTGCGTATTTCAGAGGCAGGAGGCAAAGGTGCACCAATACACCTGGATGTGTAGTCTATTCTAGACCGCTATTCTACAGTATTTGGGGACATAACATTGGGAATGCCACTGGACTGGGGGTTTGAGCATACTATTGAGTTGGATCAGGGGATCCAAGCAGTGATCACCACACCCTATAGGCATCCCAAAGCCTACATGGATGAGATTGAAAAATCCATCCAAGACCTCTTAGCTTTAGGACATATCCGACCCATCACCGGTCCTTTTGCTTCTCCTGTGGTATTGGTGAAGAAGAAGGATCATACATTGAGGATTTAAATTGAATATAGAGCCTTGAATAAGAAGACAATGAAGAATAGGTACCCAATTCCCAAGATTGATGAGCTGATGGATGAGCTAAGGGGATCAAAGTACTTCTCAAAGATTGATTTGAGGTTGGGGTACCATTAGATCAGGGTGAGGGATCAAGATATCCCCAAGGCTGCATTTAGATGTCATTATGGCCACTTTGAGTTCTTGGTGATGCCCTTTTGGTTAACCAATGCTCCCGCTACTTTTTAGTCTTGCATGAACCACATCTTCTATGGTCAATTGAGAAAATGTGTTCTTTTTTTCTTTGATGACATTCTTATTTGCAGCTACACATGGGAGGAGCATCTGCAACATATCGAGACAGTATTAAAAATTCTTGAGGAGCAGCAATTCTATGCTAAGATCCCCAAGTGTGATTTTGGGCTCACAAAGATGCTTTATTTGGGCCACATCATTGGAGTGGATGGAGTGAGGGTCCATGAAGAGAATATTCATGTTATTCAGGATTGGATAGAGCCAAAGAATGTAAAAAAGCTTCGGGGGTTTGTAGGCATCTTCACCTACTACCGGAAGTTTGTCAAAGGGTTCTCCGAAATGGCAGCACCACTCACAGATATGACCAAGAAGGGTGTAATATTGCTAAATTAGCCATGAGCTAGTTGGAATATTCAATTTTGTTTTTCTGCTTTGTTTAAAGAATAAGAGGACAAAGGAGGTCCATAAATCTCCTTAATAATGAATAAATCAATTCAAAATGTGAAAGAGATCAATCTTGGCAGCTTAATTAAGCACCCTTGGTGTGAAAAGGGGCTAGATCACTTTGACTGGGTCAACCTTGACCAAATCAACAACTTTGTCATGGAGGAGTGGTCATTAATGAAAGATAGCACAGTTTTATATGGAGATGCTTTATGTGGAAGTAGTGCCATTATTGAATGGGGCTTAGGGTTTGCAAGCTCATATCTTATTTAAGGAAGAGGATGACATCCATATTCATTATGTTATTGTATATTGATATTTCTGAATATATGGTCTGTTTAGACATATATCTTTCTCTTGCTATTTAGCTGAGATAGAGTGTTGTTTAGCACAGGGTGTTCCTGATCAGGAATCCCACCTCTTTCCTTGAGAGGCCTCTTGGAGGAGTCTTGTACTACATTGTCCACTATCAGGCTTAAGGCTAAGCTTCATCTTTCATTTACAATGCAGATCTTGTTGAGGGTTTGGTTGTTTTGCAGGTTGTAGCAAGTAGAGACTAGATCTCTAGATCTATGCCATTTCATTGCTCATTTTCAGTGGAGGAGGCTTCCTTTCCATTTGGAGGACAGTATTAAAGGCATTTGTGCATATTTTCAAATATTGGCATCAGGCCAAATAGTTATTCATCTCTACAATGTAGTTTATTTCCAGATCTATGTTATTTCTGTAGGAGGAGTTGCAAGGTGGTTTGGCACACCATTTGGAGAGTTGATTTTCTAGTGAAGGGGATCTTCCTTTCACTTAGAGGATCTATTGGAGGAGGCTATTGTATTGATCATATCATATCAACCACACTTTCTAGATCTGTATTTTGCAGTAGATCTGCAGCCTTAGGGCCTAGATCTACATTTTGTATATGGTGTTTTGTTGAAAACCCTTAAGGGGCTCTTGAAAGGAGGTTGTATAGTGCTCAAATATGTAATAGATCTATCTTTTGAGGCACATATCAGCCCTAGATCTGATGCATAATAATTTTCTGTAGCAGAGCTAATAAAACAACACTGTAAGGGTCTTCCATTTTTTATATGTAGTTGCAGCACCTCATATTGAGGGATTTTGTCCATTGGAGGCTTGTACATTCTTGTTGTGTATCTTCTAGGCCATTTCTTATACATATTTTGTTGTTTTTATAGCATATGAAAGGTATCCATATTGTCCTCTTGATTTTATATGATTATTTGCATTATTGTTCCATCATTTTGCACTATATTCCTGGTTTTCCCATTTGGGAATATTATAGTGGTATCAGAGCCTAATCTTGGCACAGCCTGTACATCTTAAAAAGACAATATGTCATTTGAAGAAGGAGAGGTTGTTACTGATAGAGAGAAAAGGTATCAAATAAGAAGACACCGGAAGTGTGATTATACAAATGATAAAGAAAACAAGGGTAAAACCCTATTATCAGGAGGAATGAAAGGGAAGGATTTCTCAAGACTTCTTTTCCAAACTATTTAGAGCATTAATAAAGACATCATAGAAATGAGGATGGAGAGATGTAGAAATTCTCCAAAGGAGCTTGTACATGAAGAAAGCTCCAAATTTTCACATTATGGGTGTAAGAATTTAGCTACACCAGCAGATCTACAACGTTGTACCATGCCTACATTCTTGGCAAGAGAAGAAGCACAAGGAGAAACACGAAAGGAGGAGACTCTTGGTGACTATCTCCAAGAATATGAATCTTAGTCTAGAAGATTCAAGGATCATATAATATTCCAGGGGTTTTGTCAAATCAAAGAAGATATAAGACCCAACAAATATAATAGAAGAAGAAGTTGCACACAACACACTTTGGGTAGATTCATTCTACCTAATTCTGATGGGTCACCCAAGAGCACAACTAAGGCTCGGGTAAAGAGGCTAGACGCATATTTCCATATACATAAAGTTTCAGAAGAGGAAGCCATTAGAGTAACAGCGTTGCAGCTTGAAGGTAAGGCTTATGCATGGTGGTTATTTGAATCTTCTTCATTCAGAAATGTAAATATATTTACTTATGCAGAGTTCACTAGGAGGTTAGTGAAAATATTTGATTTGAAACAATCTGAAACTTCCTTGGGAGAGAAAACCAAACCCAAGAAATCAGAACCTTTTCATGAGTTGGAAGGATCCATGAAGCCAACCCCATTTTAGAACATTATTGAGGGGGTTAAATATCTACAACACATTTTTCCAAGGGAAAAGGACCCACTTCAGCAAGAAATTTCTTCTCAAGAGGAAGAAATGAGAATTCCTTCTTCAAGAGGAGATCAAGACAAAGGATCTCTTAATGATGAGGTATTCTCCATTGATGAGGAGGAGGAAGAGTAAGAGCTAGAAAGATCCTCTAGTGCTATGACAGCAAGAGGATATCTACTTCTATTTAGAGATGGAGATGAAGCAATTGCTTCAACTAGAGGAGCTCTTGCATCTTTGCAAGAAGTCCCAAAGGATCTTACATATGAAGATCATGAGAAGCATGTGCCTATGTTGATAGGAAATGAGACAAAAAAATGGAGAAAGTGTGTTCCAACATTGAATGCAATCTTGGGGACAAACACTATGATAGTTCATTCCTTTCTGATCAAGACTCTTGACACCAAGGATATGTTGGGTGTACATGGGTTGAATACATTTGAAGAATACACCTTAGACTGTGAGATCTTGCAGGAGGTAGGAGAAGATGAGAAGGAGGGATAGCATCAAGTGATTGGGAACATACACACCCATCCTTTTCAAGAGGTTTATGCAAAAAAGAAGGAGGATGACTTGTGCAGTGAAATAAGGGGAAAATCAGTCCATTCACATATATAGCCTGCTCTAAGCCTTGATGTTTCATTACATGGAGGCATCCCACCAGGTAGACCCCCTGATTGGGGAATGAAAAAAGAGTTCTCTCAACATGGTGCAACATTGGTATATTTGGCTCATGAAGGGGCATTGGGGGGCCATGATACAACACTGAGAGTCTTGGGTAGACTCAAGGAGGAGGGAGACATTCTCCCAACATCTTCATCACCCACTCTCATTTCAGATTTTGCGTTGTGGGAGGAGAAGCAAGGGAAGGATAGAAACCTTCCAAAATATACCTTTGGAATGGGATATGTCAAGGAGAAGGGAAGCCATATGAAATATATTCTTTATGATATATCATTAGCGTTGTCACTATGGAAGATTGATCCATATTGGAAATTCCAGCTGTTGGTGGATTATTCAAAGGATATTTTCACATGCATGATATTTGATGACCAAATACATGAGGAGGGCTATTCAGTCCAAGATGAAGTCATTTATTATCATGATAGGATCTTCTTATCTAGAGCCTCCAAGCTCAAGGAGAAGTTGCTACAAAGGGCACATGAAGAATTCTTTTTCAGCCATACTTATTCTATGAAGGCTTTCAACACTATCATGGAGTACTACACTTGGGAAGGATTTGAAGAGGAATTATATCTAATTTTTTAGAGATGCATGAAACATGTGGAGATGGGATAGATACATGACTCTATGAAGGAGTTAATTCAACCACCTCTTTCCTCTTTTGGAATGAGAGGAGATATATCTATGCACCACTCCATTCGTATGAGGAGAAATTTTGGTGAAGAATATGCTTGTGTATCTAATGATTCATTTGATTATTACTTGAATTATTTTTCCATGTATATGCATACCATAGCTCCAAGAAGGAGTATTATTCCATATAAACTTCATGGCCAACTTTGGGCCACAAATATTTCTGAACATGGCCACTCCCTTGGAGGACAAAGGGAGATATTTTATCATTGTGGATGCATTCCAAAAGCACCAAATATATCTCACACTTTAAACCATGGTGAGATGACTTGTGCAACAAGTAAGTGGTGGGGAAACAACTTACCATATCATTATTTGATGCAGTCAGGAGATATACTGCATTGGTTCCACATGTGGGACTATTACCCACCTCCATTTTTACATATTTCTTTTTGTATATACTTGGTTTTGATCCCATACATTGATGATGTACTTATTCTTTTTATGGGAATGATTGGAGGGAGGATGGGAGGATTGGATGTGTCCTTTGGAAGAGAGATTCTCCATGGTTCTTATGTTTCATATGTTTGGGAAAGCATTGGACCATCCATGATTGCTACATTGGGTCTCTTTTTTCCTTATGGGATGAGCCATTTGGGTAACTTGAGCACTTGGGAGGTGCCTCTCATGAGTAGATGGGAGGAGTTTTGCTATGGATTACCACTCTGGAGGGTTATTCATTTTGCACAGATGATAGCTTGGAGATTGGAGCTCCATATGGGAATAAAGGTTTCCCACATTTTAAGCTATGTCCTTACATTTTCTTGGGGACAAGCAACACTTGGGAGGGGAGGATTGTAGTATTCGTAAATTATCCATGATCTAGTTGGAACATTCAATTTTGTTTTGTTGCTTTTTTTAAAGAATAAGAGGACAAAGGAGGTCCATAATTCTCCTTAATAATGAATAAATAAATGCCAAATGTGAGAGATAAATCTTGGTAGCTTAATTAAGCACCCTTGGTGTGAAAAGGGGTTGGATCACTTTGACTAGGTCAACCTTGACCAAATCAACAACGCTGTCATGGAGGAGTGGTCATCAATGAAAGACAATGTAGTTTTAGATGGAGATGATTTGTGTGGAAGTAGTGCCATTATTGGATGGGGATTTGGGTTTGCAATCTCATATATTATTTAAGGAAGAGGATGTCAACCATATTCATTATGTTATTGTATATTTATATTTCTGAATATATGGTCTGTTTAGACAATATCTTTCTCAAGCTATTTAGCTGAGATAGAGTGTTGTTTAGCATAGGATGTTCCTAATCAAGAATCCAACCTCTTTCCTTAAGAGGCCTCTTGGAGGAGTCTTGTACTACATTTTACACTATCAGGCTTAAGGCCAAGCTTCATCTTTCATTTACAACATAGATACTATTGAGGGCTTGGTTGTTTTGCAGGTTGCAGCAAGTGGAGACTAGATCTCTAGATCTAGACAATTTCATTGATCATTTTCAGTGGAGGAGGCTTCCTTTCCATTGGGAGGATAGTATTGAAGGCCTTTGAGCATATTTTCAGATCTTGGCATTAGGAAATCTGGTTATTCATCCCTACAGTGCAATTTACTTCCATATCTGCGTTATTTCTGTAGGAGGAGTTGCAGTGTGGTTTGGCACACCATTTGGAGAGCTGATTTTCTAGTGAAGGGGATTTGCCTTTCACTTAGAAGATCTATTGGAGGAGGCTATTGTATTGATAATATCAGATCAGCCAAACATTCCAAATCTGTATTTTGTAGTAGATATGTAGCCTTAGGGCCTAGATCTACATTTTTTATATGGTGTTTTGCTAAAAACCTTTAAGGGGTTCTTAAAAGGAGTTTGTATAGTGCTCAGATCTGTAATAGATCTATCTTTTGAGGCACATATCAGCCCTAGATCTGATGTATAATAATTTTCTGTAGTAGAGCTAATAAAATAGCATTGTAAGGGTTTTCCAGCTTTTATATATAGTTGCAACACCTCATATTGAGGTATTTTGTCCATTGGAGGCTTGTACTTTCTTGTTGTGTATCTTATGGGAAATTTCTTATACATATTTTTCTGTTGTTATAACATATGAAAGGTCTCCATATTGGCCTCTTGCTTTTATATGATGATTTTCATTATTGTTCCAACATTTTGCACTATATTCTTGCTTTTCCCATTTGGGAATATTACAAAGGGAGCCTTTCGTCAGACAGTTACAGTGCAAAGGGCCTTTGATAGGCTCAAGGAGGTGATGAGAAATTGCCCGGTATTGGTATTTCCTGATTTTATCCAGCCCTTTGTGATAGAATGTGATGCTTTAGGGGAGGGCATTGGATCAGTCTTGATGTAGGGGGGCCACCCCATAGCTTTTGAGAGTCGGAAGTTGCTGCCTCATGAGAAGTTGCACCCTATATATGACAAGGAAATGTTGGCTATTATGCATTTATTGGCCAAGTTCTGGAAGTATTTGGTGGGCAACAGATTCCGAGTGAAGACTGATCACAATAGTCTTCGGTATTTCCTTGAGCATAAGCAACTTCAAGAGAGGCAGCAGAAATGGGTTAGAAAAATACATGCATATGACTTTGAAATTGAGTATGTCAAGGGGAAGAGTAATGTGGTAGAAGACGCCTTATCACAGAGAGAAACAACGTTGCCATTGATGAGTGTGGATACAGATTGGAAGGCCCAGCTATTGGTAGAGTATTCCAAATAACACTTTTCATTTGAGATCCTATATGGACAGGTGACCGATGAGAGGTATAAAGTGATGGATGAGATAATCTATTACTAGGGCTGGATCTTCTTGACTAGAGATTCTAGGCTCAAGGAGAAAATTTTGCATACAACACATGATTCACCACTCGCAGGCCATCAAGGATTCTGTTATCACCCAAAAATTCTCAAAACATCATTTTTTCAACTCTGCTTTTGGTCATGATTTCAAGGAGGTCTAAAAGTTATTTTAAGTCTAGGTAAAGGGTAGGTTATATTGCCAGTTCAAATAAAGTCTTCTAGGTCCACTCCATGATCAATAAACTCTGAAATTGTACCTTGTTTTAGTCATATTCTTAGATAGGTGATCAGGTCATTTCATGCTTTAAAGGGTAGCTGATAGGGTTAGAGTCTCAAAAGTCTCATTTTCATTTCCAAACAAAGTTTAACAACCTTATTCCATGGTTTAAAAGTCCCATCATCCATTAAGAAGCCATTCCATTAGATTTAGGGTCAATTTTTTGCAATCATACAGGAATCCACATTTTCTTAGCGCAGCTAGTTCAAAAAATGTGATTTTCACTACGAAAACGTTGTTTTCGTAGCGCGCTACGAAACTGTAGAAACAACCTTTTTCATCAAACAACTTTGTTTTTTGGTTTTAGTAGTCAACTTCAAAAGGTATTCCTGAGCAACTGAAAACTCATTTTTAAAAAATGAAAGAGGTTTTTATTCCTAACATAATTAACTACAAAAATCTCATTTTTTTTCTTTAAATTCATTGTGATGTGGGAGAAATTGATGACTCAACTTGCGCTACGAAACTGGTGAAAGTCATTGAGAGAAAAACTCTGCTTTCTGGTTTTAGTAGTTCACTTCAAAATCCGTTTTTGGCCAAAAGAAAAGGTATTTTTAAATTATGAAGGAAGTTTATCTTCATAATATTTCTCTCTACAATAACCTATCTCACGTTTCTCACAAGTGTTACCATTTGGTAGATACAAGTCTTTCTTTGAAGCCATATTTTCAGAAATCAGAATTTTCCAGTTTTACACAGGTTGTTCAAAGACAGTTTCTGGGCAGTGGGAGAGGTATTTCAAAAAAAAAAAAGAGGTTTATGTTAAATACAAAATTTTCTCCAAAAGCCTCTTTCGTTTTTGAAAAATACATTATGGGTGAGAAGATAAAATCTCTGTCTCGACATCTATTTTTCAGATGAAAAAGTGCAAAAAATGGTAAATCCTTGAATCAGTTTTGGCATGAAGATCAAGATCTTTTTGAAGAATAACATCTCCACTAAAGCTTTTTGTTGTTGATATAAATCCTTAAAAATATCTTAAATATCTCCAAAACTGTATATTTTTGAGAAAACTATGTTAAATAAGTACATACAACAGTTTCGTAGTGCGCTACGAAACTGCTGAAGGTGATGTTTTGGCATTTTTGCATGAAATTTGGAGGTAAGGACTGCTAGTCTTCAGAGTTTAGAATTGTGAATGGAATGAGCAAGGTCATAAACGAATTTCCTGGTTGAAAAGAAAGGAAAAGAATGGTCAAAGAAAGGTTTTTACAGTGATATAAAATTTGCGCTACGAAAACAAGCTGTTTTCGTAGCACAATCATATTCTCTCTCCTTTTCATTTTTTTCGAAGGCTTATTTTTGCACAGGTGGAAGGGTAAGGTTACAAGGAAATGATAGCACATGTAACCTGTCTGAAATATTCAATATTTCCAGCAAAAATGTTCGAATATCATCAATGAAGATAAAGGCTTAATTGCTGAAAACATATTCCCTGGTTTTTAGGGCAGTTAGGTCATGGAACAGCAGGGTTCATAACAAGGCTGGAGGCATCACCAAATTCGACCTCATGAGATTGAAGCTAGCAAAGTAAGAATTAAAGGTTTATATAAGGTTGTTTTATAAATGACAAGGATTTTCACTCCTATTTGTATTAGGACTCCTAAAGAGACAGTTAGCTGTCAATTGTAATTAAGAGTCTGTTTTAGGAGTAGAATAGGTGTCAATAATAGAAATTCGAATTCTCTTGATTATGGATCATAGAATCCAATATTGTAAAAGCTATATATGAAGCAAGAGGTCTAATTAGCAAGGGTTGAATAATTTTTGGCAAAAGCTGCTACTTTATGTAATTGACCGTGATCAGTAATGCAGAAAGTTTTTCTTCTTAACAGACCTGAGATTCTCATGGGATTTTAATGCTTTATTGATCTACCTATTATGTTTAACTACTTGCAGTAGATATCATTTCTATTACTCAGAATTCATAACTTTATGCTCTGGCTTCCTTTAGTAATGAGGTGACTGTGTTTTTCTATGTTTTATGAGTGAATTGTCTTTTAACCACTAGCAGTAGATTTCATTACTATTACTCAGAATTCATAACTCTATGCTCTGACTTCCTTTAGTAATGAAATGATTGTGTTCACCTATTTTCTTGAGTGAATTTTATTTGTTTAAGACCCCTATTTGCCTCAGCTTCCATGTCAAGAAACCTTGCCACTGAACCTACTGATTTGTTGACTCTATAAGCCCAATGGTAGTATTAGCCTTCATATTTTCAACCTACAAATATACAAAGTCAATACTTAATTCATAGAGTTTTCCATCTATTTATATCTTTATTCCATATCATTAACCCTTGAGATAGCCCTCTCAGGCTGAGGAGGCTAAGCCTCAACTAAAATATTGGTTTGAAATAGTTACACTAAGGTAGTTTGATCAACAGGGGTCCTATTTTGGTGATAACATTTTGGTGCGTCTGCCGGGAGTTGAAGATATACATCTCCCGAAAATTATGAAGCTGAACTCTTGAACGTAGCAGGAGCTCAGAATCTATTCGAGGCTACAAAACTACCTTGGCAACTTCACACCTTAAATAATCAAATTGGAAGGTGACTCCACTATTAGAAGATCAATTGCTAGATGAAGTTTCAAGATGAGTTCCATTGCAAGAAAAAATTCCATGTATGCTCCTATGAATTAGTCTCATATCCCTGGTTTTCCAAATCCTATGCCAAAGGTTGATTGGTTAGATGATCTTCCAATATTCAAAGATGAAGATAAGGACAATGCCGCTCTTCATTTGGCTAGGTTTTATCTGCATGTACATAGTTTTAAGGTTCAGATCCCTGAAGACTGTCTTATGAAGATGTTTATGACCACTCTAGAAGGAAAAGCATGGTCTTGGTATAAAGATTTAGCAAACGGTTCATTATATTATCTTGCTAACTTTCATGACGAATTCTATGAGACGTATAAAGAGTGTCATCCCTCCTTATTTCTGGTCAAAGATTGTTGTAAACATTCTGTTAGTTTTATTCAGTATTTGGAGGATTTTTAAGATGATGATGAATTTATGGATGAAGAAATTTTTTAGGCTCTTCACAACAATACATTTCAACACCTAAAAGAAAGGATAACATCCCATGGAATGCATCATGGAAATCAGCAAGATTATACTTATGAAAACCATGTTACATCCTCCAAGATTGATGTAAATATGCAACAAACTTGCCAGTCTTTGGATCATAAAGAGTATGAAAATCATTACAAACACCAAGGAGAAATATTGGAAGACATTTTTTATAACCCTCAGGCAGAGAAAAAGGTTGATTATTCATGCCATACTTTGCAGCAGTATACTTCAAAGAATGATTATAATAATGAAGAAAATTGCATTGTCTGTGGGAATCATTCAGAAAGGCAGTTGGATAGCTTATCAAATAAATTTTGTGTGGCTAAAAATCAGTTGTTAGAAATTAGAGGATGTTATGAGGATCATCAAGCTGATCATGTTTTCTGGGATCCTATAGCTAAATACATGGAAGAGTTTTACTCTCCAGTGTTTCAGTTTTATTTTTAATATGAAGATCAGTTACAATTTCAGTGGCAGTGATCATCAAAATATCATAGTTGCTTTGAGTTCCAATGCAGTCAAAAAAATCAAATATCAGATAAAACAATGACTGGTTACATTGGAAATTTCATATTGATTGAGCTGAATGAAGTTTGCAGTTGATAGGGTAAGTAGGAATGTGCAAATAAGCTCAAGGTAGGTTGACTGAGCATTTTTAGTAGGTATAGTTTGAGTGCTTCTTGCAGAGACCATCAAACTTGAGCCCGAGGTGAAGGCCATAAAAGTTTGAAGCAGATTGGGCAGAATTTCAGAGTTTTATTTTAAAGGATGGATAGCAGCACGGGAGCTACCGGTTCTTAGTGTACCACAGGGGCACACTATCCCAAGTGGAGCCACTGTTATCACCCAAAAATTCTCAAAACATCATTGTGTCAACTATGCTTTTGGTCATGATTTCAAGGAGGTCTAAAAGTTATTTTAAGTCTGGGTAAAGGGCAGGTTATATTGCCAGTTCAAATAAATTCTTCTAGGTCCACTCCATGATCAATAAAATATGAAAATTTACCTTGTTTTAGTCATGGTCTTAGATAGGTGATTAGGTCATTTCATGCTTTAAAGGGTAGCTAATAGGGTTAGAGACTCAAAAGTCTCATTTTCATTTCCAAAAAAAGTTTAACAACCTTATTCCACGGTTTAAAAGTCCCATCATCCATTAAGAAGTCATTCCATTAGGTTTAGGGTCAAATTTTTGCAATCATATAGGAATCCATGTTTTCATAGCGCAGCTAGTTCAGAAAAGGTGATTTTCACTATGAAAACGATGTTTTTGTAGCGCGCTACGAAACTGCTGAAACAACCTTTTTCATCAAAAAACTCTATTTTCTGGTTTTAGTATTCAACTTCAAAAGGGGTTCCTGAGCAACTGAAAACTTATTTTTGAAAACTGAAAGAGGTTTTTCTTCCTAACATACGTAACTAAAAAAAAAAAAAATTATTTTCTTCAAATTCATTATGAGGTGGCAGAAATTGACGACTCAACTTGCGCTACGAAACTGGTGAAAGTCATTGAGAGAAAAATTTTGCTTTTGGGTTTTAGTAGTTCACTTCAAGATCAGTTTCTGGCCACAAGAAAAGGTATTTTGAAATTTTGGAGGTTTCTCTTCATAAAATTTCCAGCTACAATAACCTGTCTCACTTTTCTCACACGTATTACCAATTTGGAGATACGAGTCTTTCTTTGAAGCCATATTTTCAGAAATTAGAATTTCCCAGTTTTACAGTACAGGTTGTTCAAAGACAGTTTCTGGGCAGTAGGAGAGGTATTTCAAAACAAAAAGAGAGGTTTTTTTTCAAGCAAAATTGGTCTCCAAAAGAATCCTTCAGTTTTGAAAAATACATTATGGGTGGGAAGATAAAATCTCTGTCTCAACATCTATTTTTCAGATGAAAAAGTGCAAAAAATGGTAAATCCTTGAATCAGTTTTGGCATGTAGATCAAGATCTTTTTGAAGAAGAACATCTCCATTAAAGCTTTTTGTTGTTGATATAAATCCTTAAAAATATCTTAAATATCTCCAAAACTGTAGATTTTTGAGAAAACTGTGTTAAAGAAGTACATACAGTAATTTTGTAGCATGCTACGAAACTGCTGAAGGTGATGTTTTGGCATTTTTGCATGAAATTTGGAGGTAAGGACTGCTAGTCTTCAGAGTTTAGAATTGTGAATGGAATAAGCAAGGTCATAAATGAATTTCCTGGTTGAAAATAAAGGAAAATAATGGTCAAAGAAAGGTTTTTATAGTGGTATAAAAGCTGTGCTACGAAAACAGGTTGTTTTCATGGCGCAATCATATTCCCTCTCCTTTTCATTTTTTTAGAAGGCTTATTTTTGCACAGGTGGAAGGGTAAGGTTACAAGGAAATGATAGCACATGTCACCTATCTGAAATAGTCAATATTTCCAGCAAAAATGTTCGTAGATCATCAATGAAGATAAAGGCTTAATTGCAGAAAACATATTCCCTAGTTTTTAGGGCAGTTAGGTCATGGAATACCAGGGTTCATAACAAGGCTAGAGGCATCACCAAATTCGACCTCATGAGATTGGAGCTGGCAAAGGAAGCATTAAAGGTTTAGATAAGGTTGTTTTAGACATGATGAGGAGTTTCACTCCTATTTGTATTAGGACTCCTAAAGAGACAGTTAGCTGTAAGTTGTAATTAAGAGTTTGTTTTAGAAGTAGAATAGGTGTCAATAATAGAAATTTGAATTCTCTTGATGATGGATCATAGAATCCAATATTGTAAAAGCTATATATGAAGCAAGAGGTCGTATTAGCAAGGGTTGAAGACTTTTTGGCAAAAGCTGCTACTTTATGTAATTGACTGTGATTAGTAATGCAAAAAGGTTTTCTTCTTGACAAACCTAAGATTCGCATGGGGTTTTAATGCTTTATTGATCTACCTAGTATATTTAACTACTTGTAGTAGATCTCATTGCTATTACTTAGAATTCATAACCTTATGATTTGACTTCCTTTAGTGATGAGGTGACTATGTTTCTCTGTGTTTTATGAGTGAATTGCCTTTGAACCACTAGCAGTAGATTTAATTACTATTACTAAGAATTCATAACTCTATGCTCTGACTTCCTTTAGTAATGAAATGATTGTGTTGACCTATGTTCTTGAGTGAATTGTCTTTGTTTAAGACCCCTATTTTCCTCAGCTTCCATGTCAAGAAACCTTGCCACTGAACCTACTGATTTGTTGAATCCATAAGCCTAATGGTAGTATTAGCCTTCATCTTTTCAACCTGCAAATATACAAAATCAATACTTAATTCATAGAGTTAGCCATATATCTATATCTTTATTCCATATCATTAACCCTTGAGAGAGCCCTCTTAGGATGAGGAGGCTAAGCCTCAGCTAAAATATTGGTTTGAAATAGTTACACTGAGGTAGTCTGATCAGTAGCCTATCAGGGTCCTATTTTTGTGATAACAGATTCACCAAGACATATCAAGTCATTCGGGAGAGATTATCATGGAAGGGTCTCAAGGAGGATGTGCTCCAGCACATCAAGGAGTGCTTAGTTTGCCAGCAGAAAAAAGGAGAGAAAAACCATCCTGCAGGGTTGTTACAACCACTCCCTATTCTTGAACAAAAATGGGAGAGTATTTCCATGGATTTCATTACCAGTTTACCAACAATACAAGGTAAGGATTGTCTCTTTGTAGTTGTTGATTGACTAACAAAGTATTCACATTTCTTTTATATTTCTACATGGTACACTTCTTCACAAGTGGCCAAGATCTTCTTTAGAGATGTTTTCAGACTTCATGGTATCCCTAAGACCATAGTCAATAATAGAGATAGCCACGTCATGGGTGGCTTTTGGTAGGAGTTTTTTTGGTTGGTGGGTACCGAGTTGACACCGAGTACCATTAATCACCCCTAGACAGATGGGTAGATAGAAATAGTAAAAAAGTGGCTGGAATGCTACTTGCAAAACTATGTTTCAGGCTAGCAAAGAGCATGGTTGCGCTAGCTCCATTTGGGAGAGTATTGCTACAACACGACATCTCATATGTCGATCGGTATGTCTTCATTTCGAGATCTATATGGGTATGATGCATTATCATTTGTTGATGTGATTTTTAGAGCAAGCAAGGCTCCTAGAATCAAGGAATGGATCCAAGAGAGTTAGGATATACTCCGTGCTCTCAAGGACCACACTGCTACAACCCATAATCAACAGAAGTTGTATGCGGACTGTGGTCGGATAAAGAGTTAGTTTGAGGTGGATGACTTGGTCTATCTCCGTCTTCAGCGTTACAAACAGTCTACACTTAAAGAGAAGGAGGCCAATAAGCTTAAGCTCCATTTCTATGGGCCATACAGGGTGATCTGTCATGTTGGGGAAGTAGCATATGAGTTGGAGCTCCTCATTAGGAGTAAGATCCACAACAACTTTCATGTCTCATGCCTCAAGAAGGCCATTGGACAACATGTAGTTGCCACTATGGATCTCCCACCTATTGATGATGAGGGCCATCTATTTTTACAACCATAAGCTATCTTGGATACTTGGGAGAGGCAGCTAAGGAACAGGGTGATTAGAGAATATCTAATTCGACGGAGGAATCTACCAGATGAGGATGCCACATGGGAAGGAGAGAATATTTTGCAACATCCATCTTTGCAGTTGCTTGAGGACAAGAAAAATTTGGGAGGGGAGGACTGTAATATTCATAATTAGATTTTATCTAGTTGGAATATTAAAATTTTCTTTTGTTCATAAATTAGATGAATAAGTGGGTAGAGAGACCCTTAAATCTCTTTAGTAGGAATAAAACCACTTTTAGTGTGAAAGTGGATCAGTGTAGCTAATTGAATAAAGAAAACCTTGGTGTGAATGGGATCAATGCATGTGGATGGGGTCAAGGTTGACCAAATCAACAACGCAGTCATGGAGGGAGTGGAGATAGTGGAGGGCAGTGCAGCCATAATGGGAGGAAGTCTCCATGAGAGTAGCATCATTATTGAGTGGGACCAAGGGGGAGGAGGCTCACAATGCATATAAGGAAGGGGATGGTAGCCATAGCAGGCATTCTGAATATTTTTTATGTTTTGTATTTTATGAATTTCTCGATGCTTCAGCTGTTTAGTGGATTTTGATGTGATATTTAGCACAGGGGTGTTTCTGAGCGGAAATCCCACCCTCATTCTTGGGGGACTTCGAGTGCCCAATCAAGAGAGGTTACTTTGAGCTTCATTCCATAATCTAGCATCAAGCCAATTTTCAGCCATCTACAACAGTGTAGTCTCCTTCAGGAGTTGCACAAATGAGGAGGGAAGTTGTAGTGGAGGGTTGAGAACCCAAGTTCTTGAGCTTGTTTTCCAGTGAGGGGAGCAGCCCTTCATCCAAAAAGTTAGTAGGGAGGAGTGTCAACTATTTTCTTGTCATATAAGCCATTGCCCACTATTTATTTATTTATAGATCATAATTCATCCCTAGGGCCTCATTTTTCATATTGTGTATTTTCGGAAACCCTTTCTGGGTTGTCTTGGAATTGTGTTAGAGAGCCTAGATCTCTGATCACGACATTTTTTGAGAATTGTATCAGTAGATTCTTGTATTATTATTTTCAAGCTACATTTATTCTGAATAGAACTATGCAGTCATGGTCTTTCAGCATTTTGTGTAGCAATAGTATTTCATGTTTGGGTGTATTGGGTCATTGGAGGCTTGTTTTGCTTAGCTTGAGTGGGACCCATTCCCCACCACCCTTCCCTTCCATTTGATTTTCCTTTGAAAAAACATTAAACTTGCCCTTTTTTTTTCTTCTTTCTGCTTTTCCCTTCCACCTTTACTGTTTCATCGCTTTTCATTCCCTGGTCGCGATCAAAGTGGGGACCTCATCGCATTTCACAGATTATATGTGTCTTGCATTGGAACTAAACTTTAAAAAACACGATTCCTGATTTGCGATTGAGAATACATCGCAACACATTTGTTTTACCTTTGTGAGCACCCACAACATATTTATTTTAATTGTGATGTGATAGGTCAGCCTCTCCTCAACAGCTCCGCCCCCATTGCACAATCATTGCAATACATACATATATCATATAAAATTCATAACACTTACCGCTTAAAACCTTTCGTCTATTCATAACACTTCGCCAATTTACAGTGGGTCCCTCTTCCGTGAACTTTGCAAAGTTTAGGTTTTAACCTCGTAGCTTATAGCTAAAAGCTAAAGGTTGCGATGTGCAACTATGATCCAGTCCCACTTATTCCCTGCCACATAATTTCACTTCCTCCCCTGCACATTGCACTTTGCAGTTTTTAATTTTTACAACCTCCGCTCTTTTAAAAAAACTTTAAGGTTCCGATTTGCGATATGGTTGGTCCCACCTGTGTGCCACGTCATCCCACCTATAATCACCCCCTTGCTTACCATTCATTCCGCTCCATGTCTCCCCTATCAATTAAACCTTTTTCAAAGGGTTTCTTTGTAGTTTCTCATAAAATGAACCTCCTCCGTTATATCCAAAAGTTTCAGGTTTTCTGCCATTATAAAGGGTTTTCAACCAAAAAAGGGAAAGGAACACTGAAACAACAACATAGTTTCTCTCAAACAGTATTCTACCACTACTCTCTGTATCAGCACGTTTTTCACTAGACACCCGACAACATTCAAGTAGCAACCACACACCATTTTAAATATTGTTTTGCACATATTAATAGCATACAACCACATGTCATTCCCACTATTTTTACACTTTTTGCTGAGGATTGGTTGCACTAAAATAGAATAGTGGTATCTGAATAGACTGCCACCTTACACAACCATTTTGAAGTGACAGACTTCATGATGCCTTCGTGATGTTTATCTTGTTTTTACTATAGAACTTTTTAATTAAGACTAAGGGATAAGCCTCACCTCTTGCACGAGGTTGTAATGAATTTTTAAAAAAATTTACCTTTTTCTGTGGAAGATGATAGTATCATATTTTGTATATATATCCCAAACTGATATGACGTCAAGGTTGTTTGGTTTTTATAGAATTTTGACTTATATGAACTGTATACATTTTTGTGAATGAAATGGAATAATTCTACTGAGGACTTATTACCAATTTGTTGTGTGTATTGTCTACTTTACTTATGTTTCCATATCTCCTTTCTTCTAGTTCTAGTTTGCAAATCATCATAATTTTATGTGTTTCTATTAGTCTCTTAAGCATGTTATGTGTTTTATCAGTTTTTTTTAATCTCACACAGTGAGAATTCCTGATAAAATATGTTATAACAATGGTAGAGAATCACTCATGATAGTTATTTTTCATGATATTTTAGTGAGAATCTTGTCAGACTAGAAATAAATTTCTCTCAATGGAATATTGTCAAACTTCTATTTTTGTCAATTTATACTAAATCAGTAGATTTATGTTTTACAGACCTACTGATTCTTCTCTCATCTTACAATTTTCTCTCCTCATAGACTACAAACTTGCACCCGTCTACCACATCAAGTTACAATACCCTCATTAGTAAAACTGTGGATTTGACTAAAATCTCTTTTCAGTGAATCAAAGTTTGTACCACCTACCAATCTAAAAAAAAAAAATCATTAAATTTCTTTATATTTTAAGATGTGTCTGGTCAGGTGCTTGCTACAGTCCAAGTGCTGATTCCAGTGACAACAAGGACCATACATTTTATTTCTTCTTGTTTATGTATACTTCTTGCTCAGATGATTTCTTGAGAGGAGCTTCACTCGTTGATGATTGATCAACAATCTAATTTTCAGTGTTGTATATAACGCTGAACATATTCACTAAATTTCCAACACCCAAAATTTCTTTGGTTGCGGCCGGTTTGTTTGTTTCTTCACACTGCTAAGGTTGTTCTTCCTGTAATAATGTGTCAACAATATTAGCCATCATAGTGTTCCATTGTGGGCATGTATTATTTTAATGTTTTTCTTAATGAAAGGTGCAAAAATTATCCATGCTCAAGCTTTTGATATTAAACAATGTGTTAGAATTATGAGCGAATTTGGTTGGTTGAGATTAGTTGTCCTTTTTATAGTATGGTGGCATGAAATAATTTCTACTGGTATTATATTCCTCACTTGACCTCCTCTTCAACTCTGATACTTTGTTCATAATCAGCTTCAGAGACTTGGTCAGGATTTCCATATTGTAAGAATCTTTGTATTTAGTTCTACAGGAAGAGGGTTGGTTTTTCTTGCCATCTTCTTTGGAGTCTTTAAGATCATCAATGTCTTTAATAAATCTAATAGAATGCAAAAAAAATTCAACAAAAAGATATTCTACAAAGTTTAAGGACAAATTAACTTCCTTTGAATATATTTTAACAAATATGAAAATGTTAGTTGGCAAGGCAGATGCATAATAATCCATAGTGATGTCATCGTGAGGTTGCACATCAGCAAGGAACTTATTCAAAAAATGAGTAAATCTGTGATTAAAATGTTTAACTCATTATTTTTCCCCCATTTTATTTTCCCAATTTATTTTAATAACATGGCAGGAGTCATATCATCATCAAAATTTTCTAGAAATAAATTCTTACTCCCTCTAGCTATGGATTGAATTAGCTCGAGGACTGTGATACCATACAGACGTTATACCTTCTGAAGTGTATGGAAATTTTTTGCAAGAAACATCATCGAAACATACCTCAAACATTTGTAAATGCATGTATAACTATTATAAGTCAATTTGGGCATCATCCCCCATGACTTGGTCAAACTAGACATCATCCCCAAGACCAATCAAATAGGGTCTATCATCCCCTTACATTTCAGTTGCTATATGCCCTAAGAGAAAAACAAATCATTCATGAATTTTATTGTGAGATTTCAAAGGTTTGAAATATATTTTATATCACTTATGAGCTCACCAATGCTACCTCTCAAGGGACTAATTGTGTTTCATATGCTTCTCCCTCCATTCAAGGGTGCACTACAATGCACTTCTTGACATTCAAGGGTGTGTTGGTCAAATGGGAGTGAACTTCTCATTGTTCCAGAATCTCCACATGGCTAGTTCCTTCTAGAAGAGTCCATATGTGTCAAAATTCGAATCCATGAGTCCATCTAACACCTCTGAACTTGGAAAAATTTCTTACCTATTACTACAAATTCATTGATTAAGAAACTACCATCAGTTGCCATATAAATTGAGCACAAATCCTAGTGATAGAAAGGGAAGAATTTTGGTAAAGAAATGTTGTTGGATTCTCAATTGAGAGAGTGATAGAAGTGATATGTTGGTGGTGAGATGTTGACTGTGATGAGGCTGGGATGAAGTTGTAGCTGGTGACACCAAATCGATCATTGGTTGTAACCTCCCCCTTATACTCTTTAATAAATATTGCTATTCATTTTCCCATATATGTATATGTTTATGTTTCTATTTCTCATGCAATGGATTATTGAATGATATATATGTTTCATCTTCAATCGATTTAACTGATTAAGATAAATATGCATATGTATATTGCAATCTCTTCGTTGTTCTCTATTTATACTTGTAGGAATCAATCTGGCTATCTAAGTTGGATTGGAAGCTACAACAAAAGCGATAGAAGGAGAATAGGAAGCACTTGGATCACAAGTAGGTTATTATATCTTTCTGTGTGTCCATTTAATCCTAGAGAAAGTGATAGAAAATTCTTTAACTATTGTTCTAAGTGCATAGCACCACACTTAGGGAATTTGATTTATCCGTAGATCATAATTATGCATAACAAATTGGTGACTCCACTGGGGAGTTTCCTATCATTCCTAATGTTTTTTCCTCTGCTTATCCACCTAGTAGCATCTAATTTTAGTTATTAGACTTTTGAATCAAAGAATTGCATTAGAAGTGTGTTATGTAGCTTGAATTTTCAATCTCTGCTGCACCCAACGCATTGTTGGTCAAGACAAAGTGCACTGTAGTACACCGTCTTCCACTCAGGGGTGCATTGCAACACATTGCCTCCCTTTAGAGACTGCTTTGCCCCCTTAGCCAACCAAATTCCATTTGAATTTCTCATTGCCATCATTCTCATCCATTTGTTTGTTGTTTTTTCAATTGTCTAATGCCTCATAGAGACCAATGAATTGTCCTGATTCTTCCTCCTTTCAAAAGTAAGTTTGTTCATTGTCTCTTTAGGTGTTTTTATTTATCATTGACAAAGAAAATTCAAAGTATTTTATTAATGCATTAGATCCATTTGTTTTCGTAAAGTAATCTGTTGTTAAATTCTTCGTTTCCTGTAGGAAAAATTGTAGTTCCATTCTTCGTTTTTCCTAAAAGATAAATTGTTGTTAAATTCATCGTTTCTCAAAGAAGAAGGCATTTGTTTTTTGTTGATTTTATGCATATAGTTTCCTTTTTTAATTCACACTAAGGAGACTGAAAAAAAAAAAACATGCTTTGTAATATCCCAAATTGGGAACTGCTAGCAAGGCATGACTGAAAAACGCATTTTCCAGTAATGGCTGTGTTGTGGTAAAACACAACCCCCCCCCCCCATTTTTAACTTGTTCACTTCAAATAATGGGGACCCTTTCTATAAAATTCTTGGCTAAAAGCCTTTTAGGATTTTTATTAAGTTGATTATCTTACAATTTTATTATTTTTTCATTTTATTTAGATTCTTGTTTTGATTGCTTTGTTAAAATCGATTTTTTATAAGCTTTCCATTGATACTTGTTTCGTCTCATTTGGTCAACTAGTTTGTAAATGGCACTCCTTTGAAGTCTAATCAATTATGTCGCCTAGGTTAAAAAATGCGTAGTTCAATAATGCATTTAGTTTAAATATTAACCCCTAGTTAGTTATTACTAACAATTTTTATTTTTACTTATACAGCCAAATCATAAAGCATCGGGATTTCAGTCATTTATTCCAATTTTCCAATTTTCAAATAAATTACTAATCTTGAAAAAATCTAAAATGTTGAAGTGGTTGTAATTCATTTTTATCAAAGTGGTTGTAGTTTAGATAAGAAAATACACTTTAGATAATTTCATAATTTCATCAAACATCATTAAATTGAAACTAAAACAAAAAACTAATTTTTAACATTAAGTTTTAATTTAATTAAATTAATTATTATATAATTAAATTAATTAAATTAAAATTTAATATTAAAAAAATTATATAAAATATAAAAAAATAATAAAAAAATAAAAATATATATTTTTTTTCATCGGAACATCGCATCGGGATTTTGTAAGGATGGATCATTATGAAACCCCGATGACCTCCTTCTCCAATCCCCCGATTGCGATGATTCAAAGACCATAAGTTATTTTTTTTATTTTTGAGTTTCAAACTCATTCGTGTAAGTAGAATGTTAGTTTACTTGTTAGCATAACATTTGTTTTTAAGATAGTCTTAGTTTTAGTGTAAGTTAGTGTTAGTATAATGTTAGTGGTAGGTTAGTTTTAAGATAGTTTTAAATTAATATAGTGTTAGTTTAGTATAGTGTAGTGTGTTAGTTTAAATATTAACATAGTTTTAAGTTAGTATAGTTTACTGTTAGTTTAGTTATTTTAATTTTAGATTAAATTAATTAATATGTAGAATCTAATTAATTTAATTAAATTATAGTTAATTATTAATAAAATTAATCTGTTTAATTAATTATATTATTTACTTAGATTAATATTAATAATTAGTTTAGTTTATAATTAACAATTAAATTAGGATTAATTATTAGATAATTAGAGTCTAATTTAGGATTAAAATTTTAATTAAAATTCTGATTTTTAGCCTAGCAACATAATTTCCAGATTTATATCATATTTGAATTATCAACTTTGGAGGCTCATAGATTGAGTTTTAATTGGCCAATTAAACCATTCCAGGCATCAATAGAGAGCTTATATTTTATTTTCAATTATTTATTCAAATAGAATTTAATTGGATTTGTTTTAATGCCAAAAATGATATTTTGATTTTATTATTGCATCTTAATTCATTTTGATTTCTTTTTGCAGGAAAAACAGTATAAGGGATATGGAGAAAAA
Organism: Pinus albicaulis; assembly: GCA_034641835.2. Lineage (NCBI taxonomy): Eukaryota > Viridiplantae > Streptophyta > Pinopsida > Pinales > Pinaceae > Pinus > Pinus albicaulis. The sequence continues at coordinate 48,779 of JAXQQM020065592.1, forward strand.
TATCTCAATCAATGAGAAGGCTCCAGCAATTAAAGATTGGATTTTTTGAGAAATTAAAATTGGATTGGGCAGATTTTTCTTCAACAAACTCTCCTCTCAAAATTCTTTTGGAAATATTATAAATGGGAGATTGTAGAATGTGAAAGGGCTGCTCTCCTCTGCAATTCTAGACTTATAAAAACATTTCTGTAATAGGAATTTAGAGTTGTAGATGGGCAGGAGAGAAAATTTCAAATATGAACATTATTGAGGGTTTTTCTTTATATCTTGAATTATGTATGATGGGCAGAGTTTTCATTTCTATAGCTCTGGTTTTGAAATCAGAAATTCAAGTAATTTAAAGGAATATTAGAGACCAGGATCAGAGAAGCGGATTCAATTAACTGGTATTTTTGGCATTTCTGTATCAAATACCAATTTTATTTTTTGGTTGTTTCATTTTATTCATGTTTATGCATTTATGTTGATATGGATAATTTGTCCCAATATTGTTACGTATATTTTCTCTTATGAATTAAACTTTGATTTCTGAGTAACTATTTACTCAAAAATATGTCTTATAAAACTGATTTATTAAATAGTAGTGTGTTGCGAATTTCTTCCACATATTATTGTTTAATTATTGGCTTGACTGATTTGAAAATCAATATCATTTTTGTGAATTTCTTCTGGAGTGTTATTGATTTATTATTTCAGTTAAATGGTCTCAATAGGATGTGTTTTGGTATTCAAAAATGTTAGTTAATTGAATTTCTTCGTTAGATTGATATTAATTAAAAGCTAGACATATTTAAATTCTTATTGTTTAATTATCTTGCTCTAAGTTGGGTTAGATTTATATCTACTTAATTAAGATAAGATTTAAATTAGTTTCTTTTGCTTGCATTATAGAATAAGTTTGCATTTAGATTAAGTTCTACATTCTTTTAAGTCCTATTATTGAAAGGCAAAATCTTAGTTGTGGTTTAGCTGAACCCAAATAAGCTTAAGGGTCATTCTCTTGCTCGATCAGCAAGAAGAATTGATCTGATATCCCTGTCTATTGGTAGTTAAAGATACATCGTAAACCAATAGAGATAGGGAAAAGGTAATTGGACCTAGTTAAACCAGTCGGAGCCACTATAATAAACGGAAAAGGAGTTGTATTAAGGTCTGGACCGGGTGGTTATCCCCCAATGTTTTTGCAGCGATTTTCAAGGCATCAACATTTTTGGCGCTAGAAGGAGGGCCTAAAACTTGTTGTCTATTGGAGTATTTTTTAACATTTTATTTAAATCACGATGGCTCCTCTTAAACTTCCAATTTGGAGTTGTATACATAGACGTGCATATTCCAATGCTCCACCTGAAGTGGTAAGACTCTTGTCTCAGGTAAAATTTAATGGTAAGAAAAATTATTCTACTTTTAATCATGTCTTTCAATTTATTCAAAATGTTTCTAATTATGATTTTCAAGGAATTGATGAAGGCATTTTATGCAGAATTTTTACTCTCACATTTGCGGAAAAAGTTAAAAACTGGTGTAGAACTCTTCTGGTTGCCTCAATTCACAGTTGGGATCAATTTGTTAAAATTTTCATCTATAAATTTGACGGATACGATTATGAACAGGTATGCGATGAAATTGAATATCTACGAATATTTTAAGATGAGTCTGCTAGAGATTTTAATATTCAATTTCGTTTGAATTGTTTAAGATGTAAAGTTGAAGATAAACCTACGGAAGAAGAATCACTAGATTGGTTTGAATATATTTTCTCTCTTCCTCCCATTCCCAATCCATACGAAATTAGTTCAAGCTTTGTTCCATCCCCTTCCAACATAAATGAGAATTCCAATATGGATGTGCAAATAAATTATGATGAAGTGGTCTCACAAAGCTTAGGAAATATTTCTTATCAAATGCAAGAAGGCAACAACAAAAATTTTGGAGAAAGAATCGCCTTGAAATCTGAAAGTTACCCAGAAAGTCAATTCAGAAAATTAAATTACAAATCATCAAGTACAAAAAGCAATCAAAGTAAATAATAACACACAGACTGTTGTACAAATTTATGAATTTTTTCATGATAAGCAAATGCTACATTGAGAGAACCAAAGCACAATTCTTCAAGAAAGCACGAGTAGACAAATAAATAATCTAGAATATGAAATTTATAGTGAACAGAATGCACAAGATTTCTCAAACAGAGAAAATTTTGAATTCATTATTTCTGATTCTCATTTTTCCCTTTATCCTGATATTTTTAATGTTGGTAATTTCTCTCCTTTTGGTATTAATGATATTTCAAAAAATAAAGAGGATGATATAAATGAATTACCAATAAATTTTTATCAAGATAGAGAAACAATTATTGATCATTCTTTTGTCATTAATGAACATGGATTTTTTATTCCTCCTTGTTTTGATATATTGGACAAGATCGAAGAGAATTCTAGAGAATATTCTGAAGTCATTTATGATAATTACTTTGACATCAAGGATGTTGATTTCTATTCTTCTCAATATAATCCTCATGATAAAATTCAATAACATCTGTGAATGAGGAACATTTCAATTTTGAAATTATTCCAACCAATCCTCATCCTAAAGTAGCAAATTATCTTCATGATTTTACCATTCGGGAAAACATTCCAATATATGATTCATATCATGATCAAACTCCCATTCCTGCTCATAATCATAATTTTCTTTCTAATTCACAAGTTGGAATTAGAAATGATTGAAATTCCATTATTCTAGCCAATCCTTGTGAAAAAGAAATTATTTCAAAACAATCCCAATTGTGTTGTAACATTAGTTGTACCAATAGTGATTTCAATTTATTTTTTCTTTCACACTTATTTTGTTGAAATTTAGATTTATTTTTGGATTTTATTTTTCAAATTTTTGGCACTCTACACTAGCATATTGAGCATTTGAATAGTGAACACTCAATTGATGCATTGCCCTATTGGGAAATTGAAGTTTCATATTATAATCATGAACATCAAAACATATTAATATTTCAATTTCAAACAATGCTAGTGTCCTATAAAAAGCTTCTATCTTCTAAAAGACAGTGTCAACAAGAAAATGTATTTTTACAATTTGGTCAGCAATCTAATCCAATTAATAATTTTCCATTTTATTTGACAGATTTCCATCCATTTTTCATTAACTCATTTGAAAAATATTTGGAAAGTTTCCCTTCAAGGAAGATTGTTAATAACACTAAAAATTTTTATCAGACCTTTGAATGCAAAAGCTCATATCCAAAATCTGGCCTGTCATCTACTCTTTTAAACATTTTCCAATCCTTAATAGAAACCCATCTAGATTTCTATGATCCAATTGGAATTCAATTGGAAAAGAAATTTCAAAAGAAGGTGATTGAAAATAAGCTGTTAATAATAACTGTACATTCTGATTACAGATTTAATTTTCTTAGTTCAATTAGATTTTTATTTTTATTACTAACATTTGAACTGTACATACATGTAGGAATTAAAATGAGAGATTGGTTACATTGGAAATATGACTATACCTAGTCATTTTCATGTATATGGTTAGAATAGAAGTAGAATTAATTTAGTTAGTTTGTTTTGTGTAGTTAATTTATTCTTAATAGTTCTACAGATATAAAATAAAGCAAGAAATCAACCCTTCTCATATCATATACATGTTCAGGGAAATATTTTCCTGTTATCAGAAAATTTCTAATTCTTCCCTGCCATTTTTAAATCAAAATTTATTGCAGCAATATCTCTACTCTGCCTATTTTGAATAATGTCTTGACTAAATTCAATTGAGGTTGCACTTGGCACCAATCAGCTCAAAGCCACTTTTCTCTATTTTGAAATTTCCTCATATGATTTTCTTCTGAAATTTATTTGTTAAAGGTTTTGAGGAATTAAACCTTCATGATCTCATTATCCTATGAAATGTATGACTGTCTATTATAAGCTTAATTCCAATTTAATCATTATTAGTCGGTCTAACCTTTTGTTGTAATCACATGAACTTCATATTATCTTCTTTGAAATTTGTTAAAATGACTTTAAGGGTGTCCATTTTGCTATGTGCACACATTCAAATTGGTGTTGATATTTTTCCACAATTAGTGGCTTTATCCCATTCTGATATTTAGTTATTATCTGATGCTGCAATGTGCATCATATTTATTTACTAAAGGCATTATTAAAAAGTGACTATAATAATACATATTTTTCTCAAGTTAATTCGGAATGAGCAAAGGTAATAAATTGCTGTTGCAATTCAAAGGGAAACCTATTTTCATATTTATTTCTGGTGAATTTTATGAGTTCTAGATTTCCTGAGCATGAATAAACAGATTTTATTTAGGTTGATTGCACACTCTAATTTAGAATAAATAATGGGATGAGTTTGAAAAAAGTCAGAATTTTGATAAATAGAAGGAAGACTTGGAAGATTCATAAGGTAAAATCCACAGACAATTCTCTTCCAGGTACGCATTTACATGTTCATTTTATCTATTAATAGTTTCTCTTTTCCTTAGTTTGTTTTTTATTCTTGTTTGTTTTCAAAACTTGAAGTAAGCAGCAAACCCATTTCAAATTTGCAACAAGTTCAGGGAAATTTTATTTTTTGATTCATTAGAATTTTGAACATTATTTAACTTTAATTTCATTCATTGGAAAACCCAATTGAAATTTAAAAAATGTATCGCAAGATTCATGTCTGAAACATTTCAACTTGATTTTCACATTTCTGTTGCAAGACCTCTGATGTGTTACCTCATTCAATTTTTCATAAAATACCATATCACATTGGGATGAATTCAAAAGTTTATTTTTCATCGCAAAAGTTCCAATGCGATAGATCGGATCGCAAAAGCGCATTAAACATAAGGTTAATCCTTCCATTTTAAAAGTTTTGATGCGATAAAGTTCAAATCGCAATCGCAAATTATTAAATTCATATCACAATTAGTCAAGAGTTAACTTTGAAAGACCTATGATGCGATAAGTCCAATCACAAATCGCAAATCAGGAGGAAAATTGAATACATTCTTGTGCACTCATTTTAAAAGTTGCGATGTGATAACTCATTGTTGATTGCTCATCGTTATCGATTTTTTCTCTTCGCTCATCACCAATTATTATAAACATCGCATTGCTGCTATCGCAAGAATCATATTGGCATTTCCAACATGACTATTTTCCAATATTTTGATATGCCGATATCAATATCGCTCATCGCATTTTTGAAGCTCATATCATAATGCCGAAAGCCACGTAATCCATCGCATTTTCTATATCGCAATCGCTTCATCACATTTTTATTCATGGTCATGTCCCTATTCCGAATATGCGATGTGCAATGTGCAATGTGCAAAGTACAAATTGCGAGATGTGGTGTGCGATGTGAAATTTGCGACATGATTGTTCCCGATCCTAAATATAACATTTCTTCAAAGATATGACCGCTCCATCTCATCGCACATATTATTTTCACATGATATCATATTGGTAATTTTCTACTGTAACCTCCGATACGATAAACTTCAACGCATGCCTCTACATGCAATACGAATCATCCGATAAGGCATTGTGTTAATTTAAAGAAATCTTGGGTAACCACTATGATACTAAAGCAATTGATGACAAATTTGCAGCATATTCAAATCATTTCGATTTCTCATATATTTCAGTTTTAAATAATTCCATAATTAAATAGGAAATTCAAGACCTCTCTATTTTAAATTTCATTATCTTAAATTTGGTCTTAACTCTGAACAATTTATAAAATCATGGAATTTGTATAAAACTTATAATATTTTGAGAATATTCATCACTGCAAATTCTCAATCTCATTTGTGATGCATTTGTTTTAATTTCAATTCCCTTGAACACAAAGCATTCCATGTTTACATTTTACTGCTTGCTTTAGTTTAAATAGAATAAATAATCATTTTGGGTTATAGGATTTTGGTTAGTTTTCTTTCTTCATATTTTTAATGTCAACTAAAAGAAGAAGTAAGATAGTATTGGAGAAATTGATACCTTCAGGTAAGATCAAATGCAATTATCCAATGGTAAGATTCATGTGCCCACTTTCATTAATTTCCATTTCATTACTTTAGTTTCAGTTTTGTTTTTAAATGATGTTGATATTTAAATCTGTTTTGCAGCTCTTTATAAAAGCTTTCAATCATCTTCCAGATCATATTTTGAAAACCCTATGATCTTCTCTTGGTTTTATTTCAGGAAGCAGCAATAATATTCATTGAAACAGCTACACTAGGAAGTTTTTGAAACTTTAGTTTGTTTCTTTAAGCATTCCTTTTATTAGAAAATAATTAAGATGATTCTTCGAAACAAGAAGATTGACATCAGACACAAATTTTTTGTGGCTGAATTTTATCATCACTGCTGTTAGCCACCTATAAAATTTGTCATATCAAATGGTGGCTAAATCATTTTTCGAGCCTTCAAGAAACAAGTTTTATGCCAAATTGTTAGTTCTTGAAGTCTTGTGAAGATATCTTATCCTTTGATTAATCTTCACTGCTATTTCCCTCTCAATTATGAAAATCTATTGTTTTCCTGAAGAAAACACTGTTGCAAAAACCCTTTTTTCTCCTTCATTTTATCACCTTTCACCTCATAAAATTCCTCTATTTTTCCTCATTTCCCTTCTTCCCTTCACAAAAACCCCTTTAATAAGGTTTAAAACTCATTTTTAAATCTTACCGAAACCCCCAAAATCCTTTGAAAATCCTTGAGAAGTCATAAAAAACCCACTTTTTCATTATAGGCCTAAGCCCCTTTTGGCTAAAGCCCTAAACCACTTCCCCACCATGAGACCTAGCGCCGGAACCAAGCGATAAGGCCCTGAGGTGCTTATTGCAATCAGGACATTCATATGAAACACATTTCTTTTTGTTGCATTAAAGAGTTCCGATGCAATTGATATTTGACCATAGCCCCCAGCCCCTTTCTTTTCTGCATAAAACATCGTTAAGACCAAGCGCTGAGTCCCGATCGCGCAATCGCAATTGGGCGTTCCCTTGTATCTTGTTACCTTTCGCTTGTTAAAACTTTTGATTGTGATTGGTCCTGTATATATAAAAACCCCTCCCCGATAACAAATTTTCCTTTGTATTTCCTTAAAAACCCACCTTTCCTATATTGTCATAGGTCCCGACAGTTTATTGCTTGATAAAATATTAGTCGTTGATCTAAAAATGATCGAACGGTCTTCGGGATCTCGCATCGGAGTTTTTCTTTGGATGCGTTTAAATATGTTATGGCCCCACTCCTGATTGGTGACCTTCCAATGGCTTCCCAGCTGTCGATCTTCCCCGCCAGGCCCAGATCCGACGATCCTCATTTCTCTTTCCCAAAGCCCATTTTTCCGCCTTTGGCATTTACAAGCTAATCTCCACCGTTGATCTCTACAAAGATCAACGGTCCTTGCTCAATCGCATCGGAATTTTTTTGTGTGTCTTTCCTCTCTCCCCCGCCGATTGGTGATCCAGAAATTAGATCTGGGCCATCCATTGCATACATCTAATGGTCCAGATCATTCCTTACTTCCCTTTGTTATTTCTCAAATCCCGTTGTGTAACCTCTTTGGCGAATACCAGTCGTTGATCTCTGCAGATCAACGGCCCACATTGACCCATTCTCCACCCGACCCCTGCCTCGTATCCCATTTCATAAACCCCAAGATTGAATCCAAGATGTTGATCTATATCATCCGATGGTCCATATTTAACTGGATAGGCCCGACTCCTTTGGGTCCTACCTTTCCCCAGATTAAATCTCCACCATCCATTCCCCGATCCAACGATCAAGATTAAAAATGCCTTGACCCTTCCCCACCTGTTATCGCCCATGCATCTATTCTCCATCGCGCTCTCCTCACGACCATCCTATCTAAGACCCCAGATTTGACAGCCAGCATGCAGTTTCGCATGATTTTAAGCCCGAGTGTTAATTTTTCAAAATCAGGCGATGAGGATGGTTTTAAAAAGCCACGTGTTAGGCTCTAACGCATATCATGTTCAAAAAGTTAAAACCACCTTTCCTCCTTTTCATCACATGAAAACAATGGTTTCTATGGCCGAAACCACTTAGCCCTATTCACATTACATTCCATCATTTTTAATCTCCGTCGTTGATCTCTACAGATCAACAGTCCCAGTTTAATCTCGACCTCAGTTCATCGCCCTCCACCCATCCTCAAAAGGGTTTCATAAGCGAATCTCCGTCGTTGATCTCTGTGGATGATCTAACCCGACGGCCCAGAATCCTTCAAGGAACCCCAAATTTTGTTTTAACGCTTTTTCCCTCCGCCTAAGGTATTTTTGCCCATTTTCTTTGTAATTTCCCCCATTTCATTATAATGTTTCCCCTCTACAGTATATTACCCCAATCAATCACGACCGTTGATCTCTGCAGATCAATGGCCCGAACTTAATTTCACTACCATTCTTCCAACCACCTCTCCTTTTAACCTCCGTGAGCAATCCTCACCGTTGGGTGCTTTCATCCAACGGCTGCGATCTAACCTCAGCCTCTGAAAGTATTTTAAGCCTTACCCTGCAATATTTTCTAATTTTTCTTTATTATGCAGGTTTTAATGGTTTTATCAAAAGTTTTAAAGGAAAATTGAAGGCCAGGGATGACGATCCCCCAGGCCTTTATTCATGAATGAGATCACCCTGCAGGGTTCCATATCATGTTTTATCAGTGCCTCATGAACACTGACGCCATTATAAAACCTCTGTAACGCGTGCACATCACCAAGACACAACAAAGTTTAAATCAAGCAAATAGTATCAGTGTTAAAGAATATAAGTCAAAGCAGAAACCCATTTTTGAAGATTTTAGCACAGTTTTGAAGGATTATGGCACATATTCAGAAAATCAAAAGCCTAATCCATAGTTAAAGACCTCATGAAGACCAGAAAACACAGATTAAGCCTAATCAGACCTAAAACAGAGAATTCAAGTAAATTAAAGGTGTTTTAGGGAAGGACGAAGAAATTAATCAATCCAAGAAGCCTCCACTGCCACATCAGAGGAAAATTTACTCCTCTCCAGCTACCATAAGCCACCTACAATCTTGCAGGAATCAAATGAGGCATAGTTATTTCCATAACAAAAAATATTTTCCTCAATGCAGCTGAATAGTTATTTCAAGCCAAAGGAACTTATTACAACTGTCAGCAGAGTTATTACAAAGATAACAAAGAGCCTTAAAGTCAACAAAATCTTCCCAGCGAGCTTAATACTTACTGTAAATCAATTAATACAGAGGAAATATCAGAAAGTTTCTCCATTGAGTCCCTCAAAGGCCGAGAAGCATTAAACTGTATTAATTGAACCTAGAAGATCTTTTATCCCATCGCACCTCCTCATTTCTGCTATAAATACTCCTATAGAAGATGAGATAATGTTGGTCACTGCATATCTGTTTCCTGTAAATAGTTTACTGAAGCTGCTGTAAGCTCTGTTTGTAATTGAAGATACCTAAGTTGAGATGAAAAGTTTGAAGCTGTAGAGACCCACTAGACTTTAAGATTGTAACTGGTTTGAAGCATCAAATACAAGCCGATTTATGGGATCCTAGTCTATGTCAACAATGATGTTTTTCTTATTGTAAATTGTTATTTTATTTGTATTTCCATTTTGTCCATCTTCTCTGATAAAGAACAACAATTATAGAGTTAGGATTTACTGTCAAAGGAACACTGCTCTTATTGATAAGCTTTATCTACATGTTTTCTTCCAAAATTGTGTATTTAAGAATGATTCAATAGATTCCAAGCAGTTATGAATGCTGGCATTCCCTCGTCCTACTTTCTAAACTAAACATTGTTCTTGAATGTTATTTTCAGTTTCTGCCAAGTAAATTTAAACTAGGGAAGTCTATGGTGAGCCCTATCCTCTAGTTTTATCTCCAAAGGTTGTCTGAAAGTTTCCCTAAGAGTACGTTGAAAGCAGGATAGGTTCAAAGTCCTTACTTGATCTTAAGCGATTATTTTTGTGTTTTAAATGTTTTCTATTGAAAGTGCATCAAAATCAGGCTAGTTTCAAAGTACTTACCTAATCTTAGATTACCTTTATGTCTTTCTTAAGTGTATGCCAAAAGCACGATAGTTTCAAAGTACTTACTTGATCTTAGGCTGCTCTTTGTTCTTCATTTGTATAAGTCCCCTTCTTATTGTTTCATTTCATTCCATAAAATCAACTTTAAAGAGATCCTTAGACATAGATGACTTGCCCCATGGACCACTCTTGAACCTTGTTGTTTCAATTAAATCCTACTATGACTCCATAGCCCAATGGATTGAAGCTATTGCTTGCCTATCTTCTTAGTTGAATCAATTTTTCACTTTCATTCACCTTCACCCTTCATTTAGACTTCCTTCACCTTCACATATCTGTGCCTAAAAAAAACCAAAAAAAACCCTCATTCTTCATAACTAGCCTAATATCACACTTCAAGCCTTAAAGATAAATCTATATTTTCATTTATATAGATATCCCTCTCTGGATTCAGGAGGGCTAGATCCTAGAATCCCAAAGTAGTTCCAATGTCTTCCCTGCAGCTTTAGTCTCACCATTTTGCTGAAATTACAGGGAGACAACATTTCTAGCGACTCCACTGGGGATTTCTGAGTTAGTGAGAATCTAAGTACACCTTAGGACTCCAGAAAGCCCTTGATTCAAGAAAATTGTTCATTGAGTACAAGTATCCCTCTTCAAGCACTACCAAGCAAATGGTAATCATGATAAAACTTATTTGAGTTAGTGACAAACTAAGGAAAACTTAGGATTATCTTAAGAAGCTTATCAAACCTTGAACGATCAGCTAGCTTAGACATAAGAGTATAATTTCTTTATATCATCACCGTAACTAAGTGTTGAGACATATTTAGGACACTCTTAGAACCCATAGGACTGAAAAAACTCAGAAAACCCAAAAATATTCCAGATTGGTATTCAAATAAACATGGTGGTGTACCATAAAACCTTTTACCTTCAAAAGAGCTAAAAATTTCCACATGGTGACTCCACAATCCTAAGAAGACCTTAAGACTCCATTGGGAAGACCCATTATCATCGTAACAACATATAAACTCAGTTAGAGGACTTTAGGATTAAATTTTTCTTGTTTAAAAGATCAGTCAGCCTCTTAAAGATTGTCATATTTGGTTAAACTTTTCTTGTTTAGTTGGGTATGAAAAACACAGCATAGTGGCTCCTAGAAATATTTGTACTAGAGCCTATCCTGACCCAAACCCTCCTGAGATAGTTGATAACCTTGAAAGAATCCTTAGGAAGTCTCTTGACATTAAATCTTCAACTTCTTTCAGATCACCCCATAGAGCTCATTCTGTCCCTGAAAACCTTACAGCTCTACAAAATCTACAAGTTAACTTGAGAAATCCAGTTAGAACTGGGTCACTTGAGGATTTAGATATGTTAGATTCAGAGCCTTTGCTTTCATCCCAAGATAGAAGTGAAAATCCTGGTAGCAGAGAAACTACTCCACCTGATTTACATTTCATTCATAATTTTGGTTTATCTCATCCTAGATTGCTCAACAATCTATTGTGATTAGGAAGTTTCGGTTTGTCCATGATTTGTCTACTCATGATATTTATTGCTGCTCCTAAGTCAATGAGTGTGTTTTGAATTTCAATTCCATTGATGTGAATTTTGACAACTGGATTTCCTGGGTCAAGGTACTTTGGAATAGTAATCTTGCCCATCATAATGTCTGCTATTTGTCCTACCAGTTGAATTTTCTTGGTTTCTCTTATTCTTTTTCTTGTTGTTTTCATACTCAACTCCTTTATTGTTTTGGCTAAAATTGGGATTTCCTTGATGGCTTGCAGTAATGGAATTTTAATGCAAACATTTCTCAATTCATCTAAGAAATCATAATTAGGCACCATGATTTGTTTTTCTACACCTTTATCAATTTGTAGTCTTTCCGGGAAGGGAGGTATAGAAGTAGATGTGGATGGTTGCTCTAATACTGGAGTTGGATTTATTGGATCTTTTTGTTTCAGTTTTTCAATGTTTTGGCCTTGAAAGGATGTACCTTCCTCAAGACTTTTATTAACCCGCAGGGAGTCTTCCTCAGAATTATCTTGTTCTTGTATAATCACAGAAGGTTTCCTCTTCTCAAGTATCCTTCCGGACCTAAGTTGAACATCACTAAGGTCTAGAGGAGTAATTAAATAAGTTGGAAATTGTTGTCCTTCTATCATGTATGTATTCTGAGGGTTCTTATTATTAGGGTTTGGTATCGGTTGAGCTGGCAATTGATTGGATTTTTGAGGGAATGGTAATGGAAGTGGTTGATTTTGATGAGGTTGGTTCGGATGATGTTGTTGAGGATTTTGTTGAAAATTTTGTTGAAGATTTTGAGGAAAATTTTGTTGAGGATTTTGAGGATAAAAATGTGGATATGGTGGATAGGATGGTGGATACTGATAATATGGAGAGTATCTTCCATAGGGACCTTGTGATCCTTGTGCCCAAACTTGAGATTGATTTTGAAATTGGGGCCAAGGTTGCTGCCAAGAATTCCAAGGTGGAGGTTGATTATACATTTGATCATGAAATCCCTGTGTCTGAGATCACTGCCAAGGTCTTCTAGATACAAAGTTAAGAGATTCTGTGGAATCTGTAGGAGTTTCTTCTTGAAAAACAGCCTTGAGACCAGGAAGAGAAGGAAAATTCTTGGTCTCATGTTTCTCGGAACAAATAACACAGGTTTCTACAACTTTTACATCCAAAGGGCACTCTCTCAAGGCATGTTTCTTCCTACATTTGGGACAAAAGATTGCCAAGGCATCAGATTCAACCTTTTGCTTGTTTTGTATCTTGAGGGTGTCTATTTGTTCACTAAGACTCCCTAAGATGTCGGATTTAAAATCATCAAGCATATGTCCTATTTCTGATCTACTTACTGTCCCAGAAGCAGATTTACTTGCCCTTGCAAGAGCAGGATCTCTTGGACCTTTGATAGTTTTGGATTTCCCTCTGGAAAGGTTGATACATAACTCAGATATTTCAGGTAATGTGAGTTGTGATATATCCCCTTTCCCATCATGTTAAGGATATCCAACCATTCATCCCTAATGGTTTTCAACAAAAGAGCTTTTAAAGTGTCTTGATCTAGGTTTTCCATTTGTGCCCTTTTTATGTTGTATTTAAATCTTTCCAACAAATCTTCTAAGTTTTCATCTTCTTTTTGTAACATCTTGAACACTTTTTCCTTATGATTAACTGGCATACAATAATCCAAGTATCTCTCTAGAAATGCTTGTTTCATGTCTTCCCATGTTCTAATGGAACTACTGTTTAAACTCATAAACCACTTCAATGCTGCTCCTTTTAGAGTCGAAGGAAACAATTTCAATTTTTGAGCATCTTGAAGATAGTCATAAGTCCTACACAGCACTTCAAATTCGAATAAGAAAGTTTCAGGATCCTCAGTTTTAAGTCCATAGAAGTTCGGAAGGACGGAAGGTGAAATGCTTTTCATGGTTGTATTGGTTTCTTCATCAAGTATAGGGAACCCAAAAGAGCTTCCTATTTTACCTCTTCCTCCTTCTGCACCTCTACCTCCTTCTCCTCTTCCTCCTTCTCCCCTACCTCTACCTCTACCTCCTCCAAACAATGTGTGTTCTCCATTAACAACTCCTCCTCCTCCTTCTTCTGCCATGGTTGACTCTCCTGTGGAAGTAGAAAGGTTTGTATCCTCAACAAAAGTTTTTGGATCCTCTTATATGGCAGGTTCAGTGGATGAAGTGGAAGGTTTCTCTAATGGAATAGGTGACCTTAGATCTTTTAGAAGTCCAGGATCAGTAAAGGATGGAAGATGGGTTTGAGTTGAAGGTGTACTAGCTCTGGATCTAGATGAAACAAGTGGTGTTCTAGATATCAAACTTCTGCCTCTGCTGCTTATAAATCTTCCCCTTGAATCTCTCTCCCTACACATAAAATTGTTTTTGGATGCTAAGAAACAAAGGTTACCTAGTTTTCACTTCCCCGGCAACGGCGCCAAAATGTTGGGTCTCAATCTAGTCTCCTAAACTGAGCTCATTTAATTGTCACCCAGGATTTGTAAACTGCTGAAGTGAAGTGTACCATATGTACCTAGGTGCTTGTTTCCTAATGCGTTGTGTGTAGTGTTTTGTGATGTTTTTGGTCTTTTATGTTGATTTATGATGTTTTTGGTCTTTTGGTGTTTTATGTTTACAATGAAAGTGCCTAGAAAACTAATGGAAAGAAATTGGTGGTCAAAAACACAGCTGAGCCTAATGTATGGATTGACAAATGCAGTTGGATACAAAATCTGAACTATGACTAAATAGAAACAAAAGCTTGATAATGACTTCTTAGGCAAATGACACAAACTAAACTTGAGAAATGATCACTAAATATGCAAGTTCTCTAACTAGACAGTTAAACACTAATTTTATCATGGTGCAACATTCTGTTCTAAGCTCATCTATTCCATGACTAAATCCTAGTTCTATTCTGCAATTTAATTGGATGTCTCAGAACCTATACTCAAAGAGTTATTGGTTTCTTTTCAAAGTAGTTCTTTTGAGGAAGAGCTCTGTTTTTAAAATGATGAGAAATTTGCAGAGATACTTCAGACCTTGTAGTGATGTTATCTTATGTTCCTATGGTTATGGATCATTTGTAGTTTTCAGAACAAAAAGATGTTTGTGAATAATGAAGGTTGTCTTGTGAATCCTAACAACTAAAATAATCTATTGTGCAAAGGATGACAGTGTGACTATGAGATGTAAGTGCAATGAGTTAACTTAAGAATGGATCTAAGATGCTTCTAAACTAGAACAATGTTGAACGATAAGTCATCATCAAACTTGAAACAAAGTAACTGAACATGAATTAAATGCAAATGAAACTTCGGAGCATTCTAACTAACATGCATTATTCTATGAAGTTACACAATCTGTTTGTTCATCATTAGTGATATTTTGGAAGAGTTCCTTCTTTTGGAAGGGATAGAACAATTCTAACTGTGTAATTGTATGCAATTGAAAGAAAATGAACAGAAAGCAAATGAAAAACTAAGTTACCACATCCATATCCTACTCGTCATTATGATGTCTTGGGCAAGCGTTTAAGAGTAAGAACAGAGATGATACTTAGTACAAACAAACAACTAAATCTTTCATTATCATGGTCATGTCTTGAACTTCTTAAGGATGTATTGGAAGAATTTCTTCTTGTGGAAGAGTGATTAGAACAAGTGTAACTGTGATAGTGAATAGCAAAAACTACAACTAATTCCTACAGTACTATAGCTATTCATCATTCATCGTTATGATCTGTTGGAAGAATGTCTTCTTGTGGAAGAACTGGAATGAATATAACTACGGTATCTAGTTAAAAACAAATACAAATTCAACTCCTATCCTATAATACCATAGTCATTAATCATTCATCATTTTGGTCTGTTGGAAGAGTGTCTTCTTGTGGAAGAGCTGGAACGAATATGACTACAGTAGCTAGTTAAAACAAATACAAATTTAACTCCTATCCTACAATACCATAGTCATTAAACATTCATCATTTTAGTCTGTTGGAAGAGTGTCTTCTTGTGGAAGAGCTAGAATGAATACGACTACAGTAGATAAAAAAAAACAACTACCAATTCAAATGCAAAACGTAAAGGCAGCTAGGAAAACTTATCTAGTTTACG
>JAXQQM020063381.1:0-23692 GCA_034641835.2 Pinus albicaulis
ACGCATAGAATGGACAAAACAGATACAGTTATATTAAAAAGGATGATTACAACCGTCGATTGTGCCAAGCCCTCCTCAGCCTTCCAATCTCTCTATCTCTCAAAGTGGTGATGTCTTGATCAACAAGTTCTTAATGAACCTCTTTGACCTTTGACCTTCACACTATAACAATGATCTCTACTTCACAAGTATTCAAAAACTTTGACAATCCTTCGACCCTATACCAAGACCCTTCAACTCCATTTTATAGGAGATGGAGAGAGAAATCATTGTCCTTCTCTTTCCACTAGTTTTGAATAGAAAAAACCAAGATGTTTCCTCAACTTCCATGCTTTTTCCTTCCTTGAGAGTTCAGTTGTTTATGGCAAGGCCCAATAAGAGATTACTGCTTTGTAGTTTCCTTTTTGTACTGACTCTCTTGTGAGAAAAAGCTGGAAATTCAAATCATTCTCCGTGGGTTTTTCCTGTTCCAAACTCAAAACACGGGTAATGCTACCCTCTAGTGTAAAAAGAGCGTTTCCCTAGCCACTAACGTGGCCTATTCACTGATCAGGTCAGTTATAACGCTCTTGTGTAGTTATAGTGGGGTGTTACCTTGGCAGAAGTAGGTTTAGTTTAGGTCTTTATATTCCTTCCATATTTATCTTCTCCTATGAGCTGATGAGGAGGTATTTTTACCTATAACAATATGCCCAACCATAGAAGGAAAGATACATCAATCAAACTTCACTTAATTAAGAGTAGTTTCAGCCTTAAAAGAAAATCCGTGACATGATTTCTTGATACACATGGAATGGCAAGAGTATGGAGATTGAACCAGGCTTTCCTAACCCAATTAACCCAACTGAAAATTTGCTTTCATAACCCAATTAACCGAATTGCAAATTTGGATCATTAGAAGTGCCCAACTCCTAATCCAACTAACCCAATTGCAAATTTCGGTTATCAGAAGTGCCCAACTACAAAGCCAACGGTTCTACAATATAATCGGGTTAAGCATTGGGAGTTATAATTTTGGTTGTAAAGGATTATCATCAGTAGTACTTACATCCCTTATGTGGCTCATAAAAATTCTTTGTTGACAATAAAATAATGACACTTACTGACAGTGAAAACTTGTGAACATAAATAATTCTAACAGTGAAACAGTGACCCTGGCCTTGAGATAACATGTCTGGTGAAGCATATTCTATTTTGGCACTTGATATATCTACCTGACATCAAGATGGATGTGACAACAACGTTGAAGACAATATGCTAGGATTTGAAGCACAAAAGCAACCTTGATTATTGAAACCTTGATTATTGTCCATATCTATTTTGTGATTATGTATTATGCAGCATATATATAATTGCAGAGAAATGGGGTTCTGTACATAAGATATATCATTCGATTTTATTTTTCAAATCATAGGTTTCAATATTAATGATTTCCATGATTCCCAACGCCGCAAATAAAAGAGGAGAAGACAATGAAATCAAAGCTGATAATAAACAGATTATCAATTTATTGATGTGCAAGCAATGCATAGATACGGATATTACAAAAATTTTCCTCTTGTTCGCTAAATTCACTCATGATCCACTCATCTAGACTGCAGGAACGGTGAGTTATTGATTAATTTGAGGCGAAGCAAGAGTATTAATAAGTATCGGGCTTACTCGCTTATGCTCCATGAAAGGATCCACATTGGTACTGCGTGGTATCGCTGCCTACAAAGTCAAAGAATGTATTGTTGTGAGAGTTAAACTATATCAAATCCATCACTTGTGAGAGTTAAAATGAAATTGGTCGCATTCATTTTTTTTAAATATTTTAAGTCGTGCGTCGAAAGACCAACGCTTCGTAAGCGTCGGAAGACCGACGTCCCTTTTTTAAATTTTTTTTACTATGCCGTTGGAAAAGCGACGTTTACCAACGTCGGAAGAGCGACGTTCCCAAACGCGAAAAAAGACATTTTTCCCTTTTCGTTGGTCTTCCGACGTTCCATTTTTTTTTTTTTAATTTTTTTGTTGCTATTGTGACATTTTTCTCCACCAACTATCTAAGAGTGACACTTTTTCCACCAACCGTCATAATAGCAACGTCTTCCTCTAAACGTCACAATAGCGACACCTTGTCTCTATAACGTCGCAATAATGACATATTTCAGAAATCCGTCGCCATTACGATGCATTTTTGCAAACGTCGCAAGACCAACACTTACCTCTAAGTGTCGCAATACCGACACTTGTCTCCAAACGTTTCGCATAGAGACAATTTGTGGCAAGGATTTGAAAATTTGATAAAATTTGGGGAAATTTCCAAGATTATTAAAAGTGTTCGAACCAAAGTGTCGAATTTCCACCAAATGTACTAGTGAAGCTTGTTTTAAAAAAAACTGGGGTACTCACCAAAAATGGTGGGAGAAAATGGAACCAAATTTGGGGTTATGTTGGTAGTATGTTGCTCTTGAACATGGCACTTGTCCGTATCTTCGTTCAAGTTGGGGACATCTCATTTTGTCACTTTTTCCTCCATGGATTTGGGTAATCTATTTTGAGCTCTCATCTTCTCTTTTCCACGTCATCATGACCTCAGATCCTTTGATGTCAAATACTACTGAATCCAGTGTCGTGTCGCTGATATGTTCAAGAGAAGTTTGTCTCTGCAGTTTTCAACCTCCCTCTGATTCTCTGTTGGTCTTGATTCACTATCATCATGTTCCTTTGTCACGTGTCGATGATGTGGGAACATTATGGCCCACCTTCGATCAGGTCACTTCCTGTCGACTTCAACTCATTATCCAGGAATTTGATCTAGAGACTCTCTTTCCGGTACCTTAGATCCCCGCATGCCCCACGGCGGTGTTCTTCGCATTTGACGGAAGGTCCAAGGTCCACCTCATTGGAATTCGATCGAGTGATTCTGCGGGTGTTCGATGCCAGATCACTATTCAGATTCCGTGGATTTTACCGGTTGTACCTTGAGATCCATTGTCATTATTGGTGGTTTCTTTCGTGCCTGTCAACAACTTTCATCATTGGCTAGTAATCAAGTTATTTTCTTACATGTTCGACTTCAGCTCATATATTTGCATCCTTGAATTTGTACTTTTTCAGGTCGAGATGGAGCACAAGACCTTGGGTTTTGTCTGAGAAAATCCAGGCTGTAGATTCTTGTGGATTATCATGACTTATTACATGCCTCTTTTGATTGGATGGCCGTGACCATACTTGAGTCTATTTTTTGATCCTTATTGCTGGATGGCTACGTCCATACCTCGTATCTTAGCTTTTATGTACTCTATTATGGATGGTTGCAGCCATACCACATGTTCATGTATTGGAGATATTAGTTATATTTGTAATTATAGGCTTTCTGACAGCAGTGTTTGGTTCGAGCGCGTTATCATAAAGCATTTCGCCCCTCCCTCTCCCTTAGACCTCATGCTTTAGGAGGCATCTGTTACACATCATTTTGTCACTATCCCTGCAATACCCATCTCACCCATTCGAGGGTCATTTCTGTGATAAATAAGCAGTGCCATGCCTTGAAAATACCATCATTGTATCCCTTTACATGAGAGTAATATTCCTTCTGTTGACAATTCCCTGAGCAGAGATTCAAAAAACCTTATTTTTTCCTTGGCTTATGCAGTCATTATGCCTCGCGCCGAAGAGAAAATTAACACTTGGCCCCGTGCTGCATTGCGCCCGTTCTTTTTTGCTTAGCCACCCACGCCGAGCTGTTTATGGAATGTTTTTTAAAAATAGAGGCGGAGATTCCACTCCAAAAACTTCGAGGATGAGTCATTAGGAGTGGTTGGATTTAATAACCACGAACTCCCTCCTTTATTTTATGGTTTCCACCTATTTTGGGAACCTCCTAAGGGATAGGCCTCCCTCCCACCTTTGTAGGGATCCTAAACTCCTCCTTATCCTCTATAAAAAGAAGCTATCTCTCTTTTCATAAGCTAGCTGAACATGGAGAATTGAGTATACTATAGCTAAACATGGAGAATTGATTATACTATAGCTGAACTATTGAAGAGATAGAATAAGAAGGAACTTCATTGAGAGAGCTTGAGTCCATGCCTTCATCTCGTCCAAATCCCGTGACGAGCATCTGAGACGCGCTTCGGATGAACCCCGCTTGAGGAGACTGTGACTTCAAAGCATTGGTTGTAAATCTTCCTTCTATCAATACATATACGTGACTATTGTTTGGTTCCCATTTTGTGTTATATGTTTAATGCAATATGCTTAGCCCTCTTTGACTGGCTAGTAGCTATGAATGAAGTTATTATGTCGTATGTTGCTCTTGTTTGTTGTTCTATGTGCAGGTATCTGAGCATGACTACAAAAGGATTGTGACTTTCCAAGGCAGGAGTGAGAGGCCACCACCATTGCAGTCACGACGATAGCATTGGATTCCAGGTAGGTCGATCTACCGTGTCCTCTTTTCATTCAGTAATTAGGAATCAACACTCTAGCATGTCTCTTTGTTTCTAAACCCACTCTGTGGCCATAGGACTGCCTCTCCGTCCGCAGAGAGAATTCCCACTACTTAACACCTAGCCAAAAGCTTGGAAAGCGGTCTTGAAATTTGATAGATACGGTGTAATCTTTATCATAGTTTGGTGGACTCATCAATGGTGTTGAATACAATGTGTCTTTTAGCACCTCAAATGATTGTTGGGATTGATCGTCCCATTTGAATGGGATGTCCTGATGGAGGAGGTATAGGAATCCATAAGTAAAAGTGGCATAGTCTCAGAAAACTGGCCTTTCCCTGCAAGCTTTGGAGTTGCTTGAGGGTTTGAGGTGGTCATACCTCTTTGATGGCTTGGACCTTGAAGGGGTCCACTCTAATCCATTGTGGAACACAATAAAACCTAAAATTTTCCCTGTAGTGACACAAAAGACACACTTGAGGGGATTCAAACGTAGGTTGTATTGTTAGCATCATTGGAATACCAGTCGCAAATCCTCGAGATGATCAGATTGCTTCTTGGATAAGATGGCAAGGTCTTACAAGTAGGCGAGGATAAGGTGTGCCAATTCATGAAATATATAATTCATGGCCCACTGGAAAGTGGCTCCAGTATTTTTAAGACCGAATGGCATAACCTGATATGAAAAATGTCCCAAGTGCAACAGGAACGTGGTCTTGTACTAGTTTGGCAGTGTCGTATTGATTTACTCCATGCCCAAAGAAACCATCAAGCCTTATTGACTTTTTAATTGCTTCTACCTTTGGATGGGTGCACTGACATTGTTTCGGCGCATCACTTGTACGTCGTGACATGTGTCACTGTGTTGTTCTCAATATAGGGACTAATGCCTGGCATTTACGAGTACTCCCATGCAAATATAGCTCGATATTGTTGCAACAAAATGGGTGTAAAGAGGTTTGCTAACGGGGAAGATAAGCCGCTCATGAAATTTCTTCGACTTTCTCAGGATTTCGAGAGATATTCACCTTGATGGTAGGTGAAATGTTTGACATGTTCCCTTCTTCGAACGCATCGGGCACCAGAATGGGATTTTTGAACCAATCAACTTTCCCTGATGGAAGGACATATTTTGATTCAATTGTATAGATCTCTTGGTTTCCTATCTTGTTAGGGTTGAATGTTTTTCTAGGAAGAAAAAATGAGCGGTGATGCATCACATCCCACAGATAATCTGACTCTGTCATGGCCTCAAGAATATCCTCATTTGAATGGAATAAGGATCCTAAGGGGGATTGAGTCTGCGCAAGGCCATGAGGAAGTGGTTCAGTCCTAATGGAGCTGGTTGACATACATGAATAAGATTCCATCGTTGACGTGGTGGAACTGGATGTGGTCGACAAGGTGCAGATGGATTTGGTTTGCACCGTCGTTGGTACAGCTATTCTCGTAGTTGCAGCTGACTCGACACCTATGACTGATGAGCAGACAACCTGAGTCATGGTTGTGATACATGATGATATGAATCATATATTATGTATCATGCCTTCGGAGTTTGGTGGGGGAGGTATTTCCATTGTGGCAACTTTCATAAGAACAAGTCTAGGTTCCTCACGAGGTGTACCAAGAGTACTTACACTTTCCGTGAGATTTGAAAATTGTGTTTGGTGCAGACAAGCTCTACTAAGAGGCATGCCTCCGTTTCATGGTTATGGCCGGTGCAACAGGTGCACGGTACCACTGTTGGTGCACGGTACCATAGTGCCTATCGAGTAGATGGTGTGATAACCAACACTACTTTTGGTCCCTACACTAGAAAATTTGGCGGAAATTTCGACGGCCAATTCGTCGCTATTCCGACACATAGTCGTCGCAAGAGCGACAGTTCGAGGGCGGACAAAACGTGGTTTGTCATGCCGTCGCAATTCCGACGCACCTAAAAAGTGTCGCACTATCGACACTTCTTCCGTCGCTTCCGAACAAGCGTCACTCTTCCGACGTCTCACGAACCGTCGTGCTTCCAACGTTCCTAAACGATCGCACTTCCGACGAAATGTGGTCCGACGTTTTGAACGTCGCTCTTCCGACGTTTGTAAACGGTCGCAATTCCGACGCAGTGTGGTCTGACGTTTTGGACGTCGCTCTTCCGACGTTTGTAAGATGTCGCAATTCCGACGAAATGTGGTTCGACGTTTTTAACGTCGCTCTTCCGACGTTTTGGACGTCGCTCTTCCGACATTTGTAAGCTGTCACAATTCCGACGAAATGTGGTCCGACGTTTTTATACTGTCGCTCTTCCGACGTTTCTGATTTGTCGCAATTCCGACGTCTATAATGTGTCGGTATACCGATAACGGGTTCAATTTAAAAAAAAATGAAACTTTAAAAGACGAGAAACACTGTTTTGAATATATTATATGAAGTAAAACAGTGCATGAAGTCATTGCATTTTCACATCTGAATATTGGAACCCAAATATCCATCCAGAAAAGTGGAAGTCCCACCCCAGACAATGATAGAAAAATACCCCATGTCACATACAGGGACATGATATAAAACCCAGTAACGGTCCACATGGAGATTATTGACAAATATGAGAAAGCATCCAAATATGCCCGAGGCATCTATAAGAAAGTGAAATAGCAGTATGTAGAATAGTAAAACAACAGATAGAGTACCGACATCCATTGTTCCAAATACAAATTAAAGTACCCAAAATCCTCGAACAGAGAAAAACGCTAATCATGTGAGGAGTGTGATATGTCCCAAATATAAAAAGACCATGAGACCATATCAATAAACCAGCAACATAGACCAGCATCGCTAGTTTTGAAGGCAGAGTGATAAACATTAATCATTTTTTTTTCATAAGAGAAAAAACGTTGTTTTGAATATATTATATGAAGTAAAACAGTCCATGAAGTCATTACATTTTCACATCTGAAGATTGGAACCCAAATATCCATCCATAAAAGTGGAAGTCCCACCCCAGACAGTGATAGAAAAATACCCCATGTCACATACATGGACTTGATATAAAACCCAGTAACGGTCCACATGGAGATTATCGACAATTTGAGAAAGCATCCAAATATGCCCGAGGCATCTATAAGAAAGTGAAATAGAAGTATGTAGAATAGTAAAGCAACAGATAGAGTACCGACGTCCATTGTTCCAAATACAAATTAAAGTACCCAAAATCCTTGAACAGAGAAAAACGCTAATCATGTGAGGAGTGTGATATATCCAAAATATAAAAAGACCATCAGACCATATCAATAAACCAGCAACATAGACCAGCATCGCTAGTTTTGAAGGCAGAGTGATAAACATTAATCATTTTTTTTCACAAGAGAAAAAACGTTGTTTTGAATATATTATATGAAGTAAAACAGTCCATGAAGTTATTACATTTTCACATTTGAATATTGGAACCCAAATATCCATCCAGGAAAGTGGAAGTCCCACCCCAGACAGTGATAGAAAAATACCCCATGTCACATACAGGGACTTGATATAAAACCCAATAACGGTCACATGGAGATTATCGACAATCTGAGAAAGCATCCAAATATGCCTGAGGCATCTATAAGAAAGTGAAATAGCAGTATGTAGAATAGTAAAGCAACAGATAGAGTACCGACGTCCATTGTTCCAAATACAAATTAAAGTACCCAAAATCCTACAACAGAGAAAAACGCTAATCATGTGAGGAGTATGATATGTCCAAAATATAAAAGACCATCAGACCATATCAATAAACCAGCAACATAGACCAGCATCGCTAGTTTTGAAGGAAGAGTGATAAACATTAATCATTTTTTTTTCACAAGAGAAAAAAAGATGTTTTGAATATATTATATGAAGTAAAAAAGTCCATGAAGTCATTACATTTTCACATCTGAAGATTGGAACCCAAATATCCATCCAGAAAAGTGGAAGTCCCACCCCAGACAATGATATAAAAATACCCCATGTCACATACAGGGACATGATATAAAACCCAGTAATGGTCCATATGGAGATTATCGACAATCTGAGAAAGCATCCAAATATGCCCGAGGCATCTATAAGAAAGTGAAATAGCAGTATGTAGAATAGTAAAGCAACAGATAGAGTACCGACATTCATTGTTCCAAATACAAATTAAAGTACCCAAAATCCTGCAACAGAGAAAAACGCTAATCATGTGAGGA
Source organism: Pinus albicaulis (assembly GCA_034641835.2). Taxonomy (NCBI): domain Eukaryota; kingdom Viridiplantae; phylum Streptophyta; class Pinopsida; order Pinales; family Pinaceae; genus Pinus; species Pinus albicaulis. The sequence goes on from JAXQQM020063381.1 coordinate 8,633, forward strand.
GTGTGATATGTCCAAAATATAAAAAGACCATCAAACCATATCAATAAACCAGCAACATAGACCAGCATTGCTAGTTTTGAAGGCAGAGTGATAAACATTAATCATTTTTTTTTCACAAGAGAAAAAACATTGTTTTGAATATATTATATGAAGTAAAACAGTCCATGAATTCATTACATTTTCACATTTGAAGATTGGAACCCAAATATCCATCCAGAAAAGTGGAAGTCCCACCCCAGACAGTGATAGAAAAATACCCCATGTCACATACAGGGACTTGATATAAAACCCAGTAACGGTCCACATGGAGATTATCGACAATCTGAGAAAGCATCCAAATATGCCCGAGGCATCTATAAGAAAGTGAAATAGCAGTATGTAGAATAGTAAAGCAACAGATAGAGTACCGACGTCCATTGTTCCAAATACAAATTAAAGTACCGAAAATCCTTGAACAGATCAAGAAAAACGCTAATCATGTGAGAATTCTAAGTAAATTTAATCTATTAACATTGCGAATAAAATTACACCGAAGTCAAAAACATTTCCTGGCTAGACTCATGGCAAATTTGTCATCAAAAAATCAAAAAATTAAGAAGACTACCCTCATACGGGGAAAGCAGTCTTGAACGTTTAATTTACAGAATTCAAAAATATTACAAAGGTCTAGCACAGTAAAATAATCTAAAATCAGCCCAATTAAGTGGGCCTGCTAAGCAAGAAAAACAAATTAACCAAACTACTCCTCCGGTGGTTCCTCCACGATTCGGCACCATCCTTCGGAAGGTCTAGGATCTCTAGGTGCTACCTCCACATGCATGCCACGACTCCCCTCCTGAAGGCCCGAATGCTGGCTGGCTTTTTCCAAGCTCAGAAGCGCCGGACGGGTGCATTCTTCCTCCATTTGGGCCTCCTCGTGGAAGACCACAGTGACTAAAGCCGTGATTCACGGGCGGTTGAGAGAGAAATTAAAGGAAAATTGTGCAGTGAGCATCGTGGGAGAAGGTGAACTAGCGGTGGGGAAGCGAGGAGCAGGGGAATCCATACGGTGGCCAGATCCTACAACCCGACCCCACCCACTCCTAGTATTTGGATATCGACCTGCGTAATAATCACTGGACTGGCCGAAAGTCGACTTTGTTGAGGGGATGGAGGGAGCCTGCAGGGGTTGACCTCTAGTGCTCCCCTTGCGGCAACGCATCCTATGACGCATGTGAGGCATGGGTGCAGTCTCAGGCGCAGTGGGCACAAGAGGAGATGGAGAAGCAGAATTCCAATTAACAGAGGAAGACAAACAGAGACAGAACCGAGAGAAATGTAGATATGCTGCAAGGTCTAGGTAGCAGTTCAGCTGGCCACTTCTCCTTATCGTCACAGTTAGCAGGCAGTGTAATCCAGCAACCGGCTCGTCTGAAAAACCATAGCTAAAAGCCATTTTCTCGACCCGACTGCAATGCAATCAAAGGACGCCCGTCATAATTAATCTCTGATCATTGATAATGAGAGCCGAAGGCCGGATCATATTGGAGCATGCGGAATCACTAAGAGGAGTGGAGGTCCGATCTTGAACAATGTTAAAAATTAATTAATGCGGATTTGATGTGAAAACTTAATTGAACAGCATTAAATGTTAATGCGATTGATATGAAATCGCCATATCCATGTCCCATCGCCTTAAACGCCATCGAATGCACTCGCATCCAGGAGCAGGGCAATTTTTTATTGAGGACACGTGGCAGAAATTGATTGGAGAAAATCTTTGTTTGGGCTGCTCGCGCAGTGGAAATCTGGACCCGAAAAATATTAGGGCGAATTTGATAAGAAATTCGCGTCAAAACTCTCCCTTCGTATGCCAGCCCAACTTCAGACTTGAAAAATATTAGGGCGGAATTCATTTGGTTTTCGCATCACAAAATTGGCCGACGTTAGCAGGCTATTTTGGAACGCGAATTTGGTTTGAATTATGGTTTATCGCCGTTTGAAGTCTGGCAGGCTCGACTTAAGAACAATTTTTTTTGATCCCATCTTATAAAATTTGTGTTGTTTTCTTTGATAATACACATATCTATAATAAATCATGGGAATACCACACTAAACATGTGGAAAAGTTATATAAATAATTATTGAGAACAATCATTTTTATGTAAAAATATCCAAATGTGCTTTTGGGAAATAAGAATTCGAGTATTTGGTTCATATTGTTTTAAAGGAAGGAGTGAAGTTCGAGCCTCAAAAGATGCAAGCTATTACAAAATGACCTATTCCTAAGAAAATCAAGGTTCTTAGAAGATTTTTTAGACTTACATGATATTATTGATCATTTGTTAAGAATTATGCATGCATTTCAAGTCCACTCACATATCTCTTGAAAAAAATATCATTTATATGGAATGATGAGGCTACTTTGGCATTCTCTCTTTCAATGGATGCCATGTCTTCTACACCAACATCGGTTGCACCTACTTTTGGTAAAACATTCATAATAGAGTGTGAGGCACTAGGACAAGGAATTTCCGTAACATTAACACAATAAGGGATATCATTGGCTTTTAAAAGCAAGGAATTCAAAGAAAATATTTGGTGAAATTCAAGGTGTTGGGGTTCCCATGTTTTGGCCAGGTTGACAAGACCAAAAGATGAGACAACATAGAACCACTTTCAGCCCTTAGGGTCTAGCCCTCCTAGGTCCAGAGAGGGATCTCTCTATGACAGCCAAAGGTTTTACATCTTTGAGGCTGAAATGTTAAGGTTTTAGGCTAGTTATAGGCTTAGGGTTGTTTTTTTATTGTTTGTGTTTGGTTGTTGGGAACCAGGAATGGAAGGGTCCAATATAAGACAAGGATGATCACAAAAGGGATTAGGCTGAGACAGACAACTCAGGGAATATCAAGGCCATTGGGCAATGGAGTCAAGAAAGGATTTACTTGTGTTCGATGTGCAAGCTTTTAGTTGGGCTAGTCATCTAGAGCATTTGGATCTCGAAGATGATATTTGGAATGGAACATTAAGGACTGAAAATGAAAGAGGGGAACCATCCAATCCTGTCTATAGATCGGGTCAGAGGTCATTTAACTCCAGACCTGCTTGGACAAAATCAGAGGCTAGACAAGGGATCTTAGAGAGGGTTAATTGGGATGGAAAAATCCTAGTGAGGCAGAGACGTGGTTCTAGACCTCCCAGTGTTCTCAACACATCCAACTAAATCCTAACAAGAACATCTAAACATAGACTTCATTAATTCATACATCAGAGAGTAAGCAATAACATCCACTACACTGGTTAAATCAATTGAAATCGATATTCAGATACACTTATAAGCAGAAAACATAAAGGGCTGGGAGAGCAGCAACATAAGGTACCTATCAAGGGTAAATCTTATGCCAAACTTCTGATGCGAGCCAGAAGAAAAATGTTGAAATGAAAGCAATTCAATCACAAATACAGAGAAAGGAAAACATCGCCAGCTGCTTAAGATCAGGATCCAAAGAAATATGCTTGTCATATTAAAAACAACACCAATCAGGTACATCATAGCCCATAGCTTGAACATTCAGTCTGAATACATCAGATCTCAGCCTATCTTACGATATTACACAGAGAACTTGTCTCAAGAGGAAAATGCTTGTGTTTCACTAGTATCTCATCAACAACCCTTACAATAATTCCCTTATGTGCTTTATAGTAGAAGAGACACATAAGATCGGCTGAGGTGGTAGGTGAATATTAAATGTATCATTAAACACAGAATGGAGGAATAGGGCCGAGGCCCATTTTGATTGAATGCTGAGTATCTAATTTCTGTCACCTCTTTACGCAGGAGTGATCTCCTACGGATATGATTTGGACATTTTGGCTGCGGTGTTGTACTTATGATTTAATCAAAAGTAAAACAAACTACTGAGAAGTCTGTCATATAAATGTTCTGGTGATTTTGAACTGCTGTTAGGGTGGAAATTCCTTCAGGGACATGGTGCATAATAAAAGCTGTATGGATGACCTGTACTTGATGAAGAAAAACATTCTGCTGGTGAATAAACCCTGATATCACCTTTTTCCTGTGCTTAGGATCTTTTGACTGATCCTCGGGGTCTTCAACTGGTGCTTTGCCTCTGTAAAACACTGATTTAAAGCTTAAGTTGATCATTAGCGCGCCTAAATCTCTCTTCTTTGTGCTGAAACACTCTGCTTCTTCATCTCGGCCTCTGACAGGTTAGATTAGGTTTTAATGGCACCGAGAGATTTTCCACAGAGTTAAACCTTGTTCTCTTTAATGGATGTCCTGTCTTCACCTTCCCTGGCCATTTTTCCTTAAATGTATCTAGGTACAAGGCTTCTTTGCATTTCTTGGCCGCTGCATAGAAAACTGGGCGATCGTGGCGGTCATTAACTGCTGCAAATCTTGCAAAAAACACGGAAGCTATGAAGGACGCAATGGACGGGGTGGCGGATGATGTGGAGGATGAGAGAGGTGTGCAATCAGTGACATGGTGGAGGGAAATGCAGAGGAACAGTGGAGACCTGCTCTGGTGGAGATGGTGGTTTGCAGAACAAACGAATGAAAAAACTTAAAAAGCACGAAGCCGAAACAGTCTAGGTGATGGAGTGGTCTGGCGTATGATGAATCCACGTGGAGATGACGTGGTGAGTGGACCGGAGGGGGTGGTTAACGGAAGGCGAAAAAATCTGAACCATTGATCGTGACAGAGATCAACGGTGGAGGACGGGACTAGACATGGGTTAAGCGACGTTCAAATCTGGCGAACGATGGCCGTCAGATGAGGCGCGCAAGATCTGACGGCTTGTATTCATTTCGCTGCGTGACTCTGGTCGAAAGATAATGCGCGGGAAGAAAGTGGTTTTTCTGTCGTACAAGGGACACGTGGCAGACAGCTAGTGGAATCGCTGGGCAACGGGGGAAAACCGCTACCTGCCCAAAGGTGGTGCGAAATAAATAGGCGGTTTTGAATAGTGCGGGGAGACGGGAGTGGGGACCACTGATCGGGCGAACTCCGCATCGTCGGATCACATTTTGAACGGACAGTGGAGATGAAAGCGGGGGACTTTATAATAAAAATATTATTATAAAGTCTCATGGTTTATGGGTAACGCCTTTGGGGACAGCGCTTAGGTCACGACACTGGGTTACATGGGAAGAGAAAGGGCGCGGGCTATCGGAGAAAGGGCTAGGCCTATCATATAGTCAGAAAGTGGGTTTTAAAGTCATTTTAAATGGAATTAAAGGCTAGAAGGGGTAACGGTAGGGAGATGGAGGGGGATTTGGGGAAAACAAAGTGCGTAGGGATTTTAGAGGGTTTAGAGGGAAAATAGAGGGGGAGAATAACACTTTGACAGAAGGATAACAAAGGGAAAAGGGACATTTTGCAGGGGTACAAGGGGAAAATGAAGGCTTTGAGCTAGGGAAACAACAGAGGGGATTTGTATAAGGCAAAGCACATAGAGACCTCAAGGAAGATGTGTCTTCAAGGGAGATGCATTCCTTGAAGGTCTCCAAAATGACATAGCCCCCCAGCTTGCTTGTCAAGAATTTCATAGGGGGGCTAACAGTGGCTTTCCAACTCAGGTGGCCTCCACACTCTCCAGCATGGAATTCTTGTTTGATTCTTTCAGCTTTAGTTTCAGACAAACATTTTAGTAAAAGGCCATTTGGATTTTTTCAGTATAGATTCTCATTCAAAATGCAGTAATTTCTAGCTTTGAGTTTTATGAATCTGGCCTTTTTTTTGGACAGTTCTGGAGGGGCATTGAGGTTGGTGAGCACGTAAAGGATGTCAGTATACCAAGGAGAGTTTTGAAACTGCTCCTCAACAGTTGGATGGGGCAATCCTTCCTGCTCATCTAAGGCACTTATCATGTTAATGTCTAGGGCCTGCAGATTTGATTTAGCCATTAACTGGGCCAGGCCTTGACCTTTGATCAACTTGGTGGGTTTCATTTCAATGTCATATTCCAAGATTGTAGCAGTCCATTTGCCCCTTTTCCCATCAGGGTCCTGGGACAAGATATCTTTAACCACTATATTTGGCACATAGGCAATGGTGTGAGAATGCAGAATGTACACCCTAAAGTCTTTTAAAGCCTTTACCAGGGCATAGGCCTATTTTTCCATAATGTTGTACTTTAAGGGTGCGTCTCTTAAGGCTTTGCTGAAGAAGGCAATTGGCTTCTCATTACCTTCTGAATTCTTTTGTAGCAAGACTCCAACTATTGTGTGTTCAGAGGCAGAGGAAAACATCATAAAATCCTTTGAGAAGTCTGGGCTGATAAGTACAGGCGCTTGTGTGAGCACAAGTTTTACTAACTCAAAAGATTTCTTGGCTTCAACAGTCCACTTAATTCTTGCACCTTCCTTTAGCATGTTGGTCATTTTCCTAAGGTGGTCAGCAAGATTGGGAATGAACCTCCTAAGGAAATTGATCTTCCCAATGAAGGACTGTAACTCCTTGATGTTTCTTGGGTGTGTGATTTGAAGTATTCCCTCAACTCGCTGTGGGTCTATCCTGATCCCTTTCTCGGATATAATGTGACCAAGAAGCTTACCTTCTTGCAGTCCAAAAACAGTTTTCTTAGGGTTTAAGGACAGTCCGTACCTTCTACATTTTCTGAATACTTTCCTTATATGTTTCAAGTGTTCTTCTTCAGTTTTAGAAAAGACAGTCAAGTCATCCAAGTAGATAACTATGAAGTGTCCTATCTCATCTGAGAAAGCAATATCCATCGCTCTCTGGAAGGTAGCTCTAGAATTCATCAATCCAAAAGGAATTTTCACATACATGAAGGTGCCCTATGGAGTGGTAAAAGCTGTTTTGAGTTGGTCTTCTGGGAGTACCAGAACTTGGTTGTATCCTGAAAAACCATCAAGCAGGGAGATTCTCTTAGAGCCCACTACCTTCTGTAAGATGTGTTCCATTCTAGGCAAGGGGTATTTTTCTTTTAGGGAGGCTTTGTTGAGGTTTCTGAAGTCTATGCATAGCCTGATCTCCCCTGTTTTATTTCTCACAACCACTAAGTTTGACACCCAATCAGAAAACCTTACAGGGACTATTATGCCTGCATCATACATCTTTTTGATCTCCTTCTCTACTGCAGGCAATTGTTTTGTATTGATCCTACAGAGTTTTTGTCAGAAAGGCTTCTGATTTTCCTTCAAGGGTATCTTGTGTTGTATGATGTTGGTGTCATAGGCCTTTAAGTCTTCATAGCTCCATGCAATACATCAATGAATTCCTTAAACAGGTCAATGTATTTTTTCTTCATGTCTATAGGTATAGACTTAGCCAGTTTAATCATTTTGGGCTTGTCTTCAGTGCCTATGTTGCATTCTTCTATGTCCGAGTCTGCATGTTCTATAGTGGGATTTTTGGCTACGTCATCAAAGTCAAAAAGGTCCTCTAAGGGTGCTAGGCCTCTGGGTAGGTTCTTGTCTCTGGCCTGCAGCACTTCTACTTCTTCACTATCTGTGTTTTCACATTTTTCGGTTGAATTTCCAGCTTTTTCAGAAAAGGTGTTTATTTCTATGTTACTGGGTGTTTCTTGTTCATCTGGGGAATCCTCACTAGGGCAGCTTTCATCGGAATTTAAGTCCAAATCAGAAAATTCAAACTCATTCATGCCTACTAGGAAATATTCGATATGTTTATCTCCTTCAAAGACCTACCAATATTTTTCGTTGTCTGGCACTGCAGGTCTGAACTTGGTCTGAATGATGATTTGTTGGTTAGGGGGAGTCTTAGGATATGAACTAGCCAAGCAAGATAATCCGTTTGCAATGATGTTTTGACTCCTAGGCACAAATACCAATTCGTATTCAACAAATATTTTCAATAAATCTACTACATCATTCCTGTATGCTCTTAATCGAGGATGTTTAGCTGTATATTCACCGTTCACTTGTTTGATTACTATCTCAGAGTCTCCTTTCACAGCTATCCTATGGGCTCCTAATCTTTTCAACAGGTTCAGACCCAGGATGAGAGCCTCATATTCTGTAATATTATTCGTGCATTTGAAACACAGATTCACAGCATGGCTCTCTGCGTGGTCATTTTCTGTGTTACATAGCCACACCCCTACTCCAACATTTTTTCTAGTACAGGACCCATCGAAATTCATGTCCCACAGGGGTTCACCATTATGTTGCATTGGGAAGTCTGTACTAGGTTGTGGGTTGTTTTTTTCATCACATGGTGTGCTAATTTGAGGAGTGGGACTAATAGGCTCACTGCATTGTGTTTCTGGTTCATTCTGAGTTTCGTTTTCATTTTCCTTCCCATGGTTTTCTTCATCGTATTCTTCTAGGGTAGCCATTATGCTAAAGTCCATGGGCTCTGTGTCCTTGTTTGTATTTCTGTATTATGACTCTGGCTCTTCTAAGGATTGGTCGTTATAAAGAATGAAAGAATCCAGGTCTGTGTGTACAGAGTATAATGGTGAATTTTCAGGTTTCTCAGGGCTACTGACTAGGAATTTCATCTGGGACTCTCTATACAGTCTTCTAAGCTGGCCAAATAGAGGGATAGTGGCATATGAGCCATCCATTTGCATTTTTCCTTGCAGCTTAGCTCCCCATGATCTAGATAGTAACATGCCATACTTGGGTGGCACATCTGCCACCACAACATCCATGACCATACATTTAGCTGGGATCTGGGTCAAGCTTACACATAAGTCTTTGATTAGACCTAGGCATTTTACTCTGCTAGAGTCGAAAGAGTATAGGTATTTGTAAGGTTGTGTTATCTCTAGGCCTATCCTTTCCATTACTACCTTAGGCATTAAATTGTGTGATGCTCTAGAATCATGCATGGCATTGTGGAGTATTTTGTCATGAATGTTGAGACTGATATAGAAAGGTGGAACTACCCCTTCCTGAAATTTTCCCTCAATATTTGGGCCAAACAGGAGGGCAGGTTGGTCATCATTAAAATTTAAAGTGTCATTGTTTTCCCCTAAATTCAATGCTTTCAAAATTTGGCCTTTATATACATTCTGAGTGGCCAGTTCAGATAATGGGACAGAGATTTTGATTTTTGCAATCTCACTCTCTAAATTGAAAGTGGATTGTGTCTTTGGAGTGCTCAACTCTGTTTTGTTTACTACTGCCCTAGTGGCTGAATCAATTGGTGATTTCTCATTATGTTAGGAACCATGGTATCAGGAGTACTAACTGAAGTGCTAGTACTGCTAGTGGGATCACCTTGTTTTTCATTCTTCTGGTTGTCCTTTTCCTTGTGTTTGCCAGAACTTTCAGCTGCTAATTTGTCATTTGCAGCAGATGCTTTAGAAGATCTGTCAGTCCTTTTCTTGATGGTTACCTCAGGAGTCTTTGTTTTGGAATTTTCTTGGTTCTTTTTTCTCCTAAGTTCATATTGTTCCCTGACCTGTAACATGGCGTTTTCAAATCCTAATCTGTAATCCTTAGTTTCTACCCATTCCTCATCCCAGTATGAAGGTGAGGGCTGATCTTCCCCTGAATCACAGTTAAGGACTGAGTCTTCTGTTTCAAACATGTTTATTTCATTCCCTCCAGATTCTTCTATGATTCCCTCATCTTCATCTAAATTTTTTTGGAAAGGAGGAATAATTTGTTGATCTGACTCTTTCTGTCTGTTGGGAGCATTGTTGTTTCTTCTAAAGTTTTGGTTCTGATTTTGGTTCTGTTTTCTGTTCTGATTGCTGATCGTGACAACCATTTTTTCCATCATTTGTTGCAGCTTGTCCACGTTTTTAGATAGTCTGTCATAGTTTGGGTCTGAAGTGGAAGCTACGGTGTCATCCCTATATGTTACCCTTTTCTCAGCTTTTAATATTGCCCTTTTTTCCATCAAGTTTGCTTCTATGGTTATGGCTCCTTTCTGCATGTCTTCTAATGTGGTGTACTCTTTATCTCTGAGCTCATAGGCCATGTCGGCATCAAATCCATCAGGATATTTGGCCAGGGCCATACCTTGTGGGGGTTTCATGTGTGGGGGGAGAGCATTGTAAATGATGTTGAATCTAGTGGTGTAATCATGTACACTCTCTCCCACATTCCTCCTAAGGGACATGTATTCTTCTAGGAGCTGGCGAGGGTTTGCTCTAACTTCCCATTTTTCTATGAAGGTTTGATATAATGCAGGGAGATCTTGGATACTTCCAGGTGGTAAGATTTTAAACCATTTCTTTACATCACCCCCTAGGCTCTGGGCAAAGATTCTCATTTTGACTATTTCATCATCAATTTCCATATAGTCAAAAGAATCCTCCATCTTATCTACATGTTGCTGGGCTGTGATGGATTCTTTAGCATTGAAATGTGGGATTTTTGACTGATAATCATTGGGTAAGGGTAGCAAGGGTTGAGGTAGAACTAAAGGTGCATACCAAGCTGCCACGGTAATGTTCTGATGAGGTATACGGTTAGATTGAGCAGCTGGTATAAGGATGAAAGGGATGTTAGGACCAGCAGAAGTCTATTGAGCAGATCTAGGATGGGAGAGCCCCAAGTTTTGAATGAAATGAATATCCGGTGGTGTAGATGGAGGGGTTCCGCTGTCCCTAGTGTGCTGACCACTATGAGATGGTGGACCGTGAAATTCAAGGTCTACCGGTCTAGATGATTGAATGACCTAGTTCTTGGAAAACTGTTTGGTATGCCTAGGTCAGGGGGGAAAAGTGATAGAGATGCTAGGTCTTCCAGTGCAGAATTAGCTCTATGAATGTGACTGGAAATAGCTAGTCTTTTAAGTGTAGAAGCTCCCTCGAGGATACTCTCCGGATTTTCAACTATTTCAGGTGGGTCAGGGTTGGGATAAGCTCTTGTGTGAATGGTTCTGAAAGCCAGAATGTTGTTTCTTATCCAAGCAGCTTAACCCTACTTGTTACTTCTACTGTGGTTGATGTTGTCTCAAGGGCTGGTCTCCCAGTGGAGTCTATTGTGAAACCAAGATAATCAGCAGGCCTACTGATCACCAGTGGAGTCTTTTCGTTTAGGAACAATGGAGTCTCCAGGTGGAGGGTTTAAAGGTATGTCTCAGGGGTTACACTGTCCACCACAGTGCTCAGGCACTATCACCTTTCAACAATCTCCTCAAAAACAGCAAACTCCAACCAAAGATTGACTGGGAGGGCATTTACCGGATATGTCACCTCCGAAGAGGGTGAGATATGGAGGCTACCTGGCCCTTTCCAGGCTCTGTCTAAGAGTATGATGGACACTCAACAATGGAGGTCGATTCAAGAAAGGAGTAACTTACTTCCAACCTAACCAGAGTTCATGGGTTTTGAATTCCTAGGGATGTTCAAGTTGTAATGCACTCAATTTCCCCAGCGGAGTCGCCATTATGTTGGGGTTCCCATGTTTTGGCCAGGTTGACAAGACAAAAAGATGAGACAACATAGAACCACTTTCAAACCTTAGGGTCTAGCCCTCCTAGGTCCAGAGAGGGATCTCTCTATGACAGCCAAATTTTTTACGTCTTTGAGGCTGAAATGTTAAGGTTTTAGGCTAGTTATAGGCTTAGGGTTGTTTGTTTGATTGTTTGTGTTTGGTTGATGAGATACCAGTGAAACGCAAGCATTTTCCTCTTGAGACAAGTTCTCTGTGTAATATCGTAAGATAGTCTGAGATCTGATGTATTCAGACTGAATGTTCAAGCTATGGGCTATGATGTACCTGATTGGTGTTGTTTTTAATATGACAAGAATATTTCTTTGGATCCTGATCTTAAGCAGCTGGTGATGTTTTCCTTTCTCTGTATTTGTGATTGAATTGCTTTCATTTCAACATGTTTCTTCAGGCTCGCATTAGAAGTTTGGCATAAAATTTACCCTTGATAGGTACCTTATGTTGCTGCTCTCCCAGCCCTTTATGTTTTCTTCTTATAAGTGTATCTGAATATCGATTTCAATTGATTTAACCAGTGTAGTGGATGTTATTGCTTACTCTCTGATGTATGAATTAATGAAGTCTATGTTTAGATGTTCTTGTTAGGATTTAGTTGGATGTGTTGAGAACACTGGGAGGTCTAGAACCCCGTCTCTGCCTCACTAGGTTCTTTCCATCCCAATTAACCCTCTCTAAGATCCCTTGTCTAGCCTCTGATTTTTTCCAAGCAGGTCTGGAGTTAAATGACCTCTGACCCGATCTATAGATAGGATTGGATGGTTCCCCTCTTTCATTTTCAGTCCTTAATGTTCCATTCCAAATATCATCTTTGAGATCCAAATGCCCTAGATGACTAGCCCAATTGAAAGCTTGCACATCGAACACAAGTAAATCCTTTCTTGACTCCATTGCCCAATGGCCTTGATATTCCCTGAGTTGTTTGTCTCAGCCTAATCCCTTCTGGGATCATCCTTGTCTTATATTGGACCCTTCCATTCCTGGTTCCCAACAACCAAACACAAACAATCAAACAAACAACCCTAAGCCTATAACTAGCCTAAAACCTTAACATTTCAGCCTCAAAGACGTAAAACCTTTGGCTGTCATAGAGAGATCCCTCTCTGGACCTAGGAGGGCTAGACCCTAAGGTCTGAAAGTGGTTCTATGTTGTCTCATCTTTTGGTCTCGTCAACCTGGCCAAAACATGGGAACCCCAACACAAGGAATTCACTTTTGTTAATAGGTTTATGTCACACGATGATGCAGGGGCATTAGGCACTAGCCAGCAATGTAGGAGGTTTTTTCCACATGTTGTGGCTAGGAGGGTTCAAAAACATTTGAGTTGTAACAACTAGGTGTCAATACCTCAGCTGACTGTATTACTTAGACTAGTTAGAGTTGTAGGAGTCGAACAGTTTCAGTTAGTTGAATTATTATAATTAGACCTTTTGATTTCTAGAACGGTCCTCTCAGAGGAACCGAAGAGCCATATTTTATGTATATAAATTGTAATTCCTCGGATGAATAAAAGTAGAGAGGGAAGAGGAGAGTAGAGAGGGGATTTCTGCAATAAACCTCTATGTGTGAACAATTGTTTCCAGTTAAATGATTTCCAAGCATAGTTTCCATTGAATTATCTCGAACTGCTAATTGTGAAGAATTGTTTAACTGTGAGGCGATTGGGTACTGATAATTCCATTCTTCTATCTTTGAATTCCCGTAAATTGTTGGATAACCCTGTGAACTCACCCCACCCGAAGGTGAGGTCTGTGTAGAGAACCGGGGTCTTGAAAACTGTTCAAATATAAAAATCCCACTTAATAAAGAGACAAAATTGTTGTGCTTTCGGAACTTGACCCGAGGATTGGACATGAGTTAACAAAAAAAAGGATAGCATAACCAGACTTTCACCCGTGTTCAAGCCCTCTACCAAAACCACGAGCGGAATCACAAAAGCGGGTTGCCCATATCGCACCGCTTTTGCGGAGTAGGCGGTATTTCCTATTCGCGAGCGATTCCATAGGGAATGCGACATGTGGCAAAGTGACCCCTGGAAAACCACAGTTTAACCCGTTCCATCGCACGTTAAAGCCCAACGTTGGAAGCCGAGCGAAATTGCCAAGAGTCGTTGATTTGGAGAAGGGCCATTGAACGGTGGTTGCACGTTGAACTTGCCCAGAGGTTAACTAAGGTGTGTGGAGGATAGCCATGTACGATACGAATGTTTGATTGGTTATTGATATATATAGGTGGGGCCGGAGTATAATGAAATTGTTTAATTAAAAGATTGGCGAATAATTAGCATAAGTTTGGAGCGTGATTGTTGTAAGGCTGGGTGGTGAAATATAGAGCCGAAAGTTCATTACAAGTTATTTATTTAAAAAGAAACATGGAGTATAAATACAAAGTGTTGAAAGTTAAAAATTGGTTATAAGGCTTGGAGATAATATAAAGTTGACAATATAAATTAAAGTCCAACCATTTTGGATAGTATTTATTTATCAAATTCTACGAATTTGATAAATAAAACCAAAGAAAGAAGAAGTCAATTAAGACTCAGGCTGGAGGAAAAGAACGGGGTAAACCAAGGGAAAATGCTGACAGAGCGATTGTAGACACACCTGCTCTCCTTGGGGGTCCAATTTCAGTTTTTTTGCGTCACACGATGATCTCTCTTCTCTGGAATTTACTTGTATTGAAGATCACTATTCTAGGAATAAGGAGTTATTTTCTCCAAAAATAACCGTAGCCAAACATTGAAAATGCATCAAGGATATCTTTCTATGCTTCATAAGCACATTTGTTCTACTTCTAAATCATGTCTTGGAAGTGGTTGTTGTGCTGGAAATTATTCACCAGTTGGTTTCATACCAAAGTCTTTTTCACATTTTCAGCATCCAATACATGAAAAAGATAATGGTTTAAAACAACATAAATATTTGAAATTTTGCAAGAATTGTCTCGCACACTTTGAATATGAATTTTGAAGTCAAGTGCATGATGCTGTATAGGATCAAGTGTCATTTTGAATACCAAATGTTTCACAAGAAACTTCTCAACATGCTACCCTACAATAAGGATTAAATGACAATATTGCATCAACTATTTCCATAATAAAAGTGCACCTCGGCCATAAGACTAAACAACTACAAATGTTGTAGATCTAACAAGACCACACAATCAAATGTATTCCACAAGGCCAATACTGTATGAAAAATGAAAAGGAGTTTGCAACCAAAAATACCTTAGGCAACTAATTCAATTAGATACACCAAACCATCAGCAAAAAGGAAAACCATCCTACTCAAAAGGCAAGCATTTACCTCCTTTGACAAAATTTTGAGTTCCGAAACAAGGGCCTTTATTGTCTTGTCAATGCCCCTAGTAATTTGAATGGGGTTTGCACCTGCTGCAACAACATAAACAAAAAGGTTTCATTTCAAATTATTTTCCACAAATTTAAGATACAACCATTGTCAGTTTTGTATTTCCTAACAAGCTCATAAATTTTGACAAAAGAACCAAAATTTTTTAATACCTGATAGCAATTTTTTCACTCAAAAACTATCTTAGACTCAATAAGCCCAACCCAAAACTAAAAAACTAAACACCATAAGACCCTACAAAAATGAATAGATGATCTTAATCCAGTACTATCGACAAAAAGTTACCTTTAC